>JAWQUT010000430.1:296227-305274 GCA_033807755.1 Ellobium chinense | reverse complement strand
CCCTCCACACACACATACACACAAACATTTCTCGGTCATAAAAGTAACATGAAACGATTCATGTCATCTTAAAAAAAAATTATGTGAGTGTATTTTAGGTCTCTTTGTTGTCTTTTATGTGTATCGATACATCCTTGACCAGCAAAAAAATATCGATACCAACACAATTTTTTTTTTTTTTAAGAAATCACCCGTTCTTAAATTTCTCGGCCAAAACAAAAAAAAAAACGCAACATTTTTTTTTCGTAATTTAAACCCTGTTTAGCCATTTTACCCGTGAGCTTTGTACGTGAGGTTGTTTTTTATGTGTGTTTTACATTCTCTGTTTTTTTCTATGGCCAGTTTTCTTTTTAGATGCATTTTCTGGCTTTGGGGATAGAAGGTTTGTTGCGCTTCGACTTTGGTGACTGATTGCTCGCTAGGCAGGATGTTGTTGTTGTTGTTGTTGTTGTTGGTCCGGTGATGGGTGGTAGCCGTCGTAGCGATGGTGGTGAGCGTGGTGGTGATGATGGTAGTGGTGGTTGTAGTGGTATCAGTATGTTGGTGTCGTATATTAACTTGTCATACAGGAGGTTCTTTCTTTCTTTCTTTTTCTGTCGTTCTTTCTTTCTTTCTTTCATTCTTGTTCTTTCTTTCTTTCTTTCTTTCTTTGCGTTTATCATTATTCATGCTTATTTTGCATTACTTGTATCTGCATTCATTCCTCTGCAGCTGTCTCTCCATCCTGTGTTTTGTATATCACTGTAAAATGTTTTCTCTGCCTCTCCCCGCTCTCTTTCTTTGATTCTCTTTGCTTCCAGTCTTTGCTATTCTTACTCTCTCAGTATATCTTCCCTTGTCTGCTTGTTTCCCGTTGCGTTCGTACGTCTGCTCGTCCTGCACAAAGACCTGTACTGGCCACTGTACTACCACCCCCCTCCCCTCCCCCTCTCCTGCACCCTGTTTAAGCTTCCATTAGGTTCAAGCCTAGGATTAGGATTAGTGTGAGCGTGGACAACATCCATCATCGCTTCCCTGCCCTTGGCTACTGCTGATTGGTTCAGTCTTTACTCATCCTCCTCTCTCTCTCTCTCTCTCTCTCTCCCTTTCATGTCTTTATCATCACTCTTTCTTTGCCCCTCTCACTCTCTCTCTCTTTCCTTTATCTTAATCTCTTGTTTTGCCTTCCTCTGCCTTTCGCTCTCCCTCGCTGCATGTTTTCTTGTCTCTCTCTCATGTCCTTATAATTTCTCTCTCTCTCTCTCTCTCTCTTCTTTTTCTTAATGTCCTGATTTTCTTTCCTCTGCCATTCTCTCGCTCTCTCTTTCCCTCTCCCCGTCATTCTTTCATGTCCTTATCATGGTTTTGTCGTAATCTCCTGTTTTTCCTTTCTCTCTCTCCTTCTCCTCCCTTCTTCTTTTTCTGTCATGTATTTACTCTCTGTCCTTCTCCGCATTGTATTTTCTTCAGGCCCTCCGTCTCTTTCACCTGCCATTTTTCTTTTCTTACGTTTTCCCTCTGTCTATCGAAGGTCTGTCTGTTTGTCTGTCCGTTCTTGCTCTCTATCCTCAGTCTTTGTTCCCTCTTCATTTCTCTGACTCCTGTCTTTCTCTTGTATCATCTACCTTTTTTTATTGTATTCTCTATCTCCTGTTCCTTTATCTGTTTATCCCGTGTATTAACTCTGTCTGTTTCTTCCTTATCAGTTTTATTTCTGTATTCCTTTCCATTGTGTGTTTCTCTGTCGTTCTCTACATGTTTTCTCTTCCGTCAAGCACAGTCTCTCTCTCTCAGTATGATTTATCATCTTCCTTCTGTAACCTTTGTCTCGTCCAATTTCTGTCTGTCTGTCTATCTCTGTTATCCCACGACTTTCGTTCCTTCACTGATCCTCTCCTTCCTGCTGTCCTTTTACCTTCTTTTTAAGCTTTCATACACAGAACAAGTTCTACGTTCTTAGAAGTATCGTACACCCTCCCCCTCCCCTCGTGATTTCTTTCTTTCTTCCTCCGTCCATCACTCTTCATTCTCTCTGTCTTCCTCTTTTTTTTATCTCCCATCTTTTCTCCTCATTCCATCCAATCTCCTCTCAATCCATCCATTCTTCCCTTCCCCCATCTCTCTCTCCTCATATATTTCCAAAGCTCCGTGCATCTCTCTGAAAGCCGTTTTACTCCGGGCCGCGGGCAGTTCCTGATAGCAGGAAGTGAGGAATTTAAACGCGAGTTATTGCTCCTGGCTCTTTGATGCTATTTTTATGAGAATTTTTTTCCCGCGCATTTGGTTGCCCCCCTTTAAGAAGTAATTATAGCCTCACAGTGCGTTCGATGCTGGACTTTGGGAGAGGACGCTTGTCCTTGTGTGTATGTGAGTGGATGTTTATGTGTGTGACTATTTGATTGTTCGTTTGTTTGTTTATTTGGCTGGTTTATTTGAATGAGAAGGACTGATTTCATGAACAGGATGCATTTAATATCAGAAATCGTGTATAGATCTTAATGATATTATTTTCTCCCCTCCCTCCGTCCCCCCCCCCTTCTTTTTTTTCTTCTGTCCATCTCCGTAATCCTGTCTTCATTCTCTCGTGTCGTTCGCTTCTTTTATTCCTCATCGTTTTCTATGTTCCGGTTTTCCGGAACTGTTCTTCTCCAGTGTCCCAGCCTACTTTCATAGTATCTAAGCTGTCAGTGAGTGAATGGGAAAATGAATCTTAGAACATCTTGATGGAGAATCGCTGATGTTAATTTGTTTCGTAAACGGAGTAGGTCTCTTTGACCAACAACGTAATACATGTGTAAAGAATTGGAAAATAGGAAACGTAATAATTCCAGTGTGTTCCCGTCAGTCTCTGGATTTTGGAAGTTTTAATTCATAACGTCTGCCATTTTTTTTTTATTTCTAAAGTAATGTAACTCCATTTTTTTTTTAAAATTGTGGTTTGTGAGTCGTTATCAGAAACTGGAGATTGTCAAGTCTAAGGTTTGTGTGTTCGATTTGCGAGGAGGGCGGTTTATGTAATGTAATATTATGTATTTATATGTATTATGTGTATTGTTCTTTGTGCATGTATTCTAAGCTTATATGAGGTGTATAACACTGTATGGCATTGTAAACTAGTTTCCTTACGGGGTCATTAAAAGTCGTATCTTCCTATTTTTTTCATTTCTCCTGCACGCCTTTTGCTTTATTTTTAAATCTTGACGGACATGACATGCTCAAAGCCAATAAGATTACAGCTGTACCAGTTGATAAGAACATCAGTTGATCTGTGAGTTATTTCGCCCAGTCGACAGGTGAATGAGAGATATTTGACGTCATAATCGCGGGAATCTGGTGTAGCATCTTCTTTGTCTATTCGGAAGCGGAAACATAAACATCTTCGGGAAGAGCAGTGCTTTCAGTCTATTTGCGGAATTTTCAGGACACACGAAGCCAGCGCAAGTTGTTTTTTTTTTCGGGGTTTTATTTGTGTTAATTTTTCACGCTTCGGACAATAATGAGCAAAAGTAGTGCTCACAGGCGGATGTATTTTACCGCACAAGATGCGAGCTGTCAGTCAAAGTGAGTGACAGCTGCTCGTTAGGGTCGGTCATTAACTGGGATAGAGACGACAGATTAGATTTTATTCATACAAAGATTACTCTGGGCACAAGAGCTCTATCTCTACATATGAAATTGATTAAGTTAGTAGTGTCTTTTCAACTACACTTGTTCCTGTTAAGAATTCACAGAGCGCTTGTGGTTATCCAAGTTATATAGAAATAACGAGTGGGCCAAAATTAAAAAAAAAAGAAAAAGTTAATTTAATTTTTCGATAACTTCTTTAGATACATAGAAACTGGCATGGAATTTTAGACACGTTAACACAGATATGCAATCTATATTTTATAAAAGTTTTATTGTCACAGTGGTATACTTTTGTCAACGGAAAAAAACCAAAACAAAACCGGTGTAAGATATTGAACATAACGGCACCAGATAAACAAGTGAACTTAAAATATTATTGTATGGTATACCACTTTATAAATCGGCACGGACGAAGCGTCATTGATGTTGGATTTTTTTTGTTTGTTTGTTCCTAATATTATTCATAAAACCCACTACCCACATTTGTGTGGATGAACTTCTGTATCCAACTATTTACTCGTTCTGTTATTTTCAGCCTGATCACTGTAATCGAATATAATATTCGTGGAAACGCATCTAAGACGCATGGAATTGGAAAGAAACAGAGCAATAAGTTCGTAGGAACCTATCACGTTCATTTTGTGACGACATAAAGCTACTGTACGGAGATTTTGGCAGTAATAATCCGCACATCTTCGTTGACGAGATAAACCAAACCAAACAAAAAACCCAAAAGCCAGGAATCGGCTGGACTAACAAAACCAACTCAAAAAGATCATGTTTTAAGGCAAAGAAAACTTGCATAGAAATGTCGTGCAATTCTGGGCAAAAATAGGCGAGTTATGGCTTTTCAAAGATCGAGCGAGGTGGTTTTTATCTTTTCTTTAAATTTTCAAACCTAGTTTCCGGATCTCATCCCTTTTACTTTGCGTTTGACATCGGTCGACATAATTTTTTTTTCTTCTGCCTTCCATTGTCTTGAAACCTGCTACGCCATTTTTTTTTCATCACCTGTCCGTTCTAGCTGTCATTTTCTAATCCAGTGCTAACATGATGATGCCACTGGTTCGAGCTTGTCTCTTCTGAGAGGACATGATGGCTGATTTGATCTCGTGCAAGCGGCTGTTGTCTCCGAGCGCAGGAAACGGAAGTCGTTCTCGTTAACGAGCGAGAGCTGTCGTTACCTGTCATGAAGGTTACCCGGCTTAAAACATCACTCGCCATTTTTTTTATCTGTATTATGGGCTGTCCAATGGATGTCTATAAGGACTGAAATCGGTCAACGAAAATGGCCGGAAAAAAAAAATCAACAGCAAAAAATTTGAGAGCTTGCGCATTAACGATGGCATCTTTTATCGTCGAAAGAACTATATAAACGCTGCATGTTGAATGTTACTAAGGATGCATTCTGCACCAATACACTTATGTAATTCCTATGGTGGCAAGAGATCCCGTCGTTAATGCGCAAGCTCTCAATTGTTGGGGCTATTTTCTTATCGTCCATTGCTCCTCTACCTTACACATGACTTTGATCTGTGTTGTTGTTGTTGTTGTTGTTGTTGTTGTTGTTGTTGTTGTTGTTATGTAGTTATGTATATCATTCTTTCTCTTCATTGGCCCTTCCTGTGTAAATAACTTATTATGTTGTTGGTCCTGTTTTTGTCAAGCGGCTTTAAAGTGGCACCTTCCATTGGTTACCATCGTAAGACAGGGCCCGCCTACAAAAGCCAACGGATATTGGCCCCTTACTCTGTGGGTTCTGCGATATCACCAGACACCTAACATTAGTTTTATTTACCGAAGCGTTCGGAGGTAGGGTAAACTAGCGATCTGAAAAGTTTGTAAGCAGTATGAAATCCTTAAATTGTGAAATTCCAAACAAAAAACAGCAAAAAAAAAAAAAAGCTTGCAATTTAGATGTAAAATGTACAGAATTAGAAAAAGGCGATGCGCATCACAGTAATGCCCTATGATCTACCGTTAAAGGACGGGCCACCCCCTTAACAATATCAAAACCTAAACTGATATTTCCATAAGATGTCATGGTAGCCGTTGACTTCGGAAAACACAGGAGGTATGTTTTTGTTGTTGCGTGCTAGTCACAGCGGGGGAGTGTACGTACCTGCTAGACATTTGTTAGAAATGTAGCATCTGTTGTGTAGCCCGAAAATGAGAGCTCGGCAAATTGGTGACCACAATCTACGATTACAAATTTGTTAGTGGAACGTTTTATCCGTGGCCTCGTGTCGGAGCAGGATGTAGCAAGAATCAATGGTGGCTTGTATGCAAATGAATGAGGTGAAAAATTTAAGCATAGAAAAGACCACTCGTAAGTCAGTGCATTATTTCTTAGTTCTTCTGCATCAGCCGCAGCTACCTTAGCTTACCTAGATACTAATACTTCCTTTGCTTAGGAACCGCCTTCAGAATACAGAGACAGTCTCTAATGGGTATTCGCGGTGGCCAAGCAAACGCAGCGTTGGATGTTCCTCTAGCGCATGAGTGGATCTGAGTATCGTTCTGGGTATTATATCGTTTTCGATTTTATTCACTCAGATAACCTCGGCCGAGACTTCTTATGCTACTCGCATCGTATTTGCTCATCCCAATATCTACTGAACTAGGTGATCCTGTAATCTTTCAATTAAACTACGTCATGTCTAGACGGTTACGTCGTCAAAACTACGTCATGTCTAGACAAATACGTCATCAAAACGCGCTGCATTCAGATTGTGATGGGAGATTACCCACACCCAAGGCGTTATTATAAAATGCGCACCAACAGGCAAGAGTTTGTAACTGCTCTCCATGATAAAGTGTATAGTCACTGGGAATGTCCGATTTTTATACATTCAAGAGTTGTGCATTAAGGAACTAAGTGCACGCACTGTTTATACTGATAAAGCCTAATCCCAGCCGCAGTTTAGACCAAAGAACTCATAGCAAGGCCCGGCTTCCGTAAGACCAAAGCACTCGTTGTGAGGTTCCGAACAATGAATGCTTTGGTCTAAACCTCGGCTAGAATCACTCCATTCCGGTGACATAAAAGTGTGTAATAATTTTTTGGTATGTCACTCCTTACATAAATTTGACGTTTAACCTGCTTACAAATACTTCGTGTGGAAGCCTTGGAAACCTCTTGGCGTATGAATATATGACGTCTTTTCTTTTGTAACTATTTTCACTGTCTAGACTTATAAAAAAAAATAATTTCAGGCTGTCTTTCTTAACACTTGTCATCGTTTACTTCACGTTTCAGCTCAGTTAAACATTTGAATTAAAGTATTTAAAATGTGGCAATGTTTCTATGGTTTACAGTTTCATCAATGATTGTCAGCTGTTTGGATCTGCATTGTGCCGCTTAACTCTGTGGTCCATTCAGTTCAGTTGTGACTGATGTGTCTCAAACAGAGGGAGGGCCACTTTAGGGTCCTTCCCACGTTTAGAAGTTCATTTTTTTCGTTGGGTAGAGTTTATATGATAAAAATGATCTGTAATGAGTGTTTGTTTGATATCAAATCTATGAAATTCGTTATATATTTATCGTATTCTCTGGTCAGAGACTTGCGAATACTATATATGTATAACCCATTTCATAAATCTGATATCAAACAAACACTCATTACAAATTCTCTATAATATGTACTCCTTATTGAGCTCAGAATATCGATGCTGGTATCGAATACTTCACGCAGCTATATCGATGTCGAATCTTGGATATGAGGTATCGCGAACCATTAATGATCATCATGCAGTAACAACAACAACAACAGCAACAACAACAACAACACCATCTCAGTTCGCCCAGTCTTTCTCCTCCAGAAGGTATGGAGTACAGTGCACTGTGCATGCAGTCACCTACTGTGTCAGTTGTTTTGTATTCGATGTCCGTTTTCTGTTCCTCATGCCCCGCTACCCTCCGATGCTCGCACATTCTCTTCCTCCATCCCCCCTCCCCTTCATTCCCTCCCCCTTTCCTCTCACCGACATGCGCAAACCAGGCTCACGAACGCAAGGGAGATTACCCACATTGCCAACTAATAAATAGGTGACCCGACTTAATCCCCTTGATGTCTTGGTGACCCAATCTATTGAATTTCGCGAACTCCTAATTGCGAGAATGAGATCGGAGCACTGTGAAATCCACTTATTAGCACGTTTAATTTAATCACAACATTTTTTTCACAGAGTCAGAGAGTTAAAAGCAAAGAGCTGCGCTTAATTGCAGCTTTGTCAGTGATATTGTAAAATTGTGATTAAATGGAACCAGATCTATCCCTATTATTAGGTGCCTTTGTTTGCCTAGTATAATGCATATATAGACCAGGAAGAGCTTATGGGAATATAAGTTTCAACATTAAGCAGTATACTGGGACCCTCATATCCGTTGCCTGGTTCAGGGTTAGGGGCAGAGTGAAAGGTAGGGTTAGGGGAAAACATACGCCTTTATCATTTGAGAGCTTGCGCTTTAACGATGGGATTTTTCACCATCGTAAAAACTGTATTAGTGCATCGGTACTGAATGCATCCTTCGTGGCTTTCAACATGTGGAGTTAACGTATTTCGTATGATGGTAAGAGATCCAGTCGTTAATGCGCAACTTCTCAGTGGTGTAAGAGCCCTGTCATGTGTGTCTTCTCTCTCCTCATCCTGCCCTCAACTCTAAACCCAATCACAAGGTAGGACAATGCCAGGATATTGCCAGTTGCTAACTATCGAGGAATATGATTGGCGGGTGTGATTTGAGAAAGTTATTCTTATTGGCTAATATATCTCCTTCTGTACTGCCATGGTAATGACGAACATCTTTTCGTAGAGTTAATTTGAACCCACAACTCGCTGCCATTTGAAATAATTCCTTTTACTGCCTAACGCATACAATGTTTGGACGATTCTGATAGGCTGCTGCGATTTGAGACACCCACTTTCATTGGCTGACACAAGTCTTCACTTCCAGGAATATTGAAAGTGGTGAAAAGAAAAATGACTGTACGTGTAACACAATGCCAAACAGTTTGAAACATCTCATTTATAATACAGAAAGAAAGGTACACATGAGACACACTTGTAAATAACAATATTATGAATTCCCATAACAAAGCCATTGCTAGCTGCCGCAGTGCAGCGCCCTGGTTTCACAGCTCTAAAGAAGGGTATTCATTCATACCTGAATAAAATGAGGAAATTGGAATGAAATAAATTTCCCATGGACACTACATCGTACTTTGCCCGCCCCTGGAGTCGAACCCACAAGCCCAGACTTGACTGTCTTCAGTTTATGAGAACTACTCACAATCCACATGGCCACTCTGATTAATATTTTGACACACAGCTGCACAACCTGAAATCTTGCAAAGTCGATTTTTTCGCATAATCGTAGCAAAACCCCGATCTCTTGCTGTTGTTTTTTTTTTTTTCCGCATAACTTCACACCAGAACTC
>JAWQUT010000430.1:271147-290239 GCA_033807755.1 Ellobium chinense | reverse complement strand
TCCCACACCAATTTCGCCTGTTCTCTGTGCTGTGCTGCCCTCCCATTTTCTCGAACCCTAACCCGGAAGTGAACCACTAATCTCTCATCCGATCGCCTTGTCCACTTCTTGTTGACCGACTTCAATTAAGTGCGCACGGAGCGTATCATTACATCTGTAACTCTCGCCCCCCCCCCCCNCCCCCCCCTTCCACCTTCCCAAACATATCCATATTTGAACACACGAGTTCATGTGGTCCTAATGTCATACTGCAAGCTTACCCCGGACACCATGCAAGGCTGATGTTGTCTGCTGAAAGCATAGTACAAAAATAGAGGAAGTTCATGAAAACTTTGCATCATGAGGTTCTTTGTCCTTTTTCTAGTACTTAGCTTTGACGCACTGTAAGTGCGCTGCCTTACATACCACTTACAGATGACAGAGGAAATGGCGTTCGTTTTATGTGCAGAAGGCGCGTTCTATAAAACCCTATATACAAATATCCCAGCTTCTGGACAACAATATAAATTATTCAAACAAACTAACAAACCAAAAATCCCAAGAGATCGCCAATCCCAAACGTGTCCGTATATTCCACGGGCATGTACGCCCTAACTTCGGAGATTTTTTGTGGTTACGAGTGAATGACAGAAGGAAAGTTCTCTGTTGAGCTTATTCCGAAAGTGGTCTATGAGAGTAACTTCCCCTGGTAAAGTCTGGTAAAGTTGGCCGAGTCGGGATGTCTTTTCGCCATTGCTTTTAGCAACAGTGTTCACGCACAGGTGTTTTCATTGTATAGTAAGAAAATATTGCGGTTTTTGACACAAAATTCGTCAGCAAAAGTCTGATGAAATCAGGGAGCATAGTCTTAACTGAACAGAATGTCCAGCCATTATTCATCCATTTCAATCACCATGAACGAGCACTTTCGCACATTTCACAACTCGCTGTTCACCGTTTGGATGCCGTTTGCAACTTGACGCCGACCAACGGCATCAAAGAACCTATTCAGTGTTTGTAAGGACGTCGTGAAAAATTCTATAGGTACTTAGGGATTGGAAGACCAAGGAAATTGNGGGGGGGGGGGAGGTTAGGGTGGAGGTGGGGTTGGAGAAGGAGCAGAGCAGTTAATGATTTTGAATTTGTAAGATGCATGTTTATGAGTAAAATGAAATGAGTTTATGAATAAAATTTGATATAGAGAATATAATAAGTGACCCTGGCTCAGAGTACTCTTTGGGTTGTTCTTGTCGTCGTCGTCATTGATGTTGCTGCTCTGGACGCTGCTGCTGCTGTTTCAAATAGATTAAGTTTGATGTCGTGAAAGCTTGATTGTCATTTTACAGTCACTTATCAGTCTATGTTTCTGGTGTGACTAGACAAACAATGATAACAATGATGCGGTTTATGAGTCTGGTATCCAGACTAGTGCCCGCTCTTGCGACTGCGCACTATTATTACCCCAGCAGGCCAGATCACTCCGGGACTTTCTCAGCTATCTTGGGAGCATACAATGCCGCAACCATTACATACGCTGACAATATCTTCCACTGCCTAAAGCCAGATATCCATTTTACAGACGGATAGACTGAGTAAAATGTGGATGAAATGCTTTTCCAAGGCACCTACAACATGACCGTGGTTGGAAATCGAACCCACGACCTTTAGATCTTGAGTCCGAATCCGTAACTGCTCGGTTTAGCTGCTACAACACTCACTTTTTGTCCAACACTCACTTAGAGCATCTTGAACAGTTCTGAGCTCTAGGAAAATAATAGAATGGACTAGCTCTTCCCAAATACTTTTTTTAAAATGTTCTAATCTCTGAAAACACCACTCATTTATTTTCCAGTGAAAGTGCACATTGTGAAACGAGATTGGGAGTATGTCTGATGCCCCCTCTCCCTTCCACTTTTCGCAAAATCATCGCATCTTTTCTCTTTTCTTCCTTTACTTTTGTCTTTACCTCTTTTCTTTCCCTTTCTCCTTTTCTCTCTTCTCGTTTTTTTTTTTCTTTTCATCTCTTTTTTTGTTCTTTGTTTTAAGGGGGGGGGGAGATGGGGAAGGGGGCGTACCCGTGGGCCCTTTCGCATTGCTGGAGTGGCGCGGCAGGTACGGTCCTGCACAGTCTCCAAATATGACGTGCATCCTGGCAAAGCAACCGTCTAAATTTGGACGTGTTTTGGGCGTTCGGGCCTTCGGGCCTTCGGTCTGTTTTAAACACAACTCACCCCTGCGCCAACTCTGGCCTTGTCCCCGCTGAGAGTAAATTAAAACTCTGAAAAATGCTGGCTTAGGGTAGGCCTAAATCTTGAGAGGGGTTGACAGGGGTCAGAGGTCAGGGGTTGATCCCGTCAGCCCCTGCAGCACGTGACAGATCAATCGTCTGCTCCCCAGGGTAACTCTCGGTACCCGCAGAGTTACTTAGCTGTCTCCCTTTGTCTGGATGATCTGCCCCTTGCCGAGGGAAAGATAACTCAATGAATTGATGATACGATGAAAAAATCTATTGCAGGCCACTTATTACATAATATGATAAAGTTGTCTCCAGGCCTAATAGGCTATCAAGTGTAAATTGATAGTCGGCTTACATTGTGATCTTTTTTTCCTTACAATGTATAAGATGTAGGACATGAATGAGGGTGATAGTGATATACAGGTGATCACCAGACCAGGTCCGACAAGTTTTAAGAAAACACACACACACACACACACACACACACACACACACACACACACACACACACACACACACACACACACACACACATACACACACATGCACATACAAGCATACATAAAGAATGACTTATTATGGTATTGTTTTAGGTCCCCTTTTATTGTTGTTGTTAAGTTGCTGTTGATGCTGTTTGCTGCTGCTGTTTTCGCTGTTATTGACCACGCAGTTGCGGACCCATATTGGTTCGTTCACGTGACGTGGATCACAGGGAAGAAGAAAAGGGAGACTTGTCAGTTATCTGTTCAATCTGAGAGCGACGTACAGTAATGCAATACGCCTGCCGGATATCAGTGTCATAGGCACTACGCATGCGCAATGCGTCATTAGCATCCGGTGGGGTTTGATTTAAGATAGCGCCACCTGTGACCAGAGCAGTATGGGCATGTTATCGTCGAAGTTCATGTAAACGGCCGTTTTCCATGAAGTAGACCATGCCCGAATATTGAAAATGAAAATGAAAAAAATGAAAATACGACTTTATTAATTTGTCCCGTAGGGAAATTATTTTACATTGTCATACATTGTTATACGATTCATTCATATTACAAATACAGAGAACAATACATATCATACATGCAAATATATAATTATTACAAATTAAAAAACATAACGAAGTCATTTCTGGTCGCCAGCGGTACCGCGCCCTGGTCCCTCCAGCTCTAAAGCCAGGTACTTATTTACACCTGAGTCGAGTGAGGAAATGAAAGTGAAGTGTCTTTCCCAAGGACACTACAACGTTAACCGCCCAGCTCGCGAGTCAGACACATAAACCATTAGACTTGAAAGTCTTCAGTTTCTAAGTACGACTCACAAACCGCACGGCCACGCTGCCTCCTGTGGATATTACTGTTACCCTAATGTTCTGAATTGTAAGCAAGTTCTGATGTCAGAATTGACCTTCCCGAATCAGTTAGCCAGGACAAACAATCCAGTATTTGCAATAACCCGAGAGTGAGGTTCGAAAGCATGGATGACTGAGCAATTCAGGGCTGGTGTTCTTGATTTCGCCGTACCTGAAGCCTTTCCCCACCCCCTTTTCTTAACTACATCACTGAGAAACGCTCGCTCACTTACGGTGAAATCGAGTTCGTCCTTCAGGGCTACGAAGTGAGAAAAAAAAAAACAAACTGGGTGTCTGCTGGCCTGGTTTAGCCACATAGAAAGCTATTTTTCAACCTTTGAGGAAGATATGTTGAAATTTGTATAATATGAAGGCTGAAAATCCAAGGATGATTTAAAGCTTTACCATGTAACAGACTAATGGTTACTTGTTGATGGACACAAAACTTGCATTCTGGACAGTTCTGCACCTACTCCGTTTCCGATATAAAACCCAGCAAAGTGGTTCTCAATCCACTTGACATTAACTCTGCATGTTGGGGTGCATTTAGCACCAAGGCACTAATGTAATTCTTACGATGGTAAGAAACCTCATTGTTTTAGAAATTTAGAAATTGCATTAGAAATTCATAGAAGAAAGTATAATATATCGCATTATTATTTCTACACAAGGCCAAACATTCATAACTTATGATCTGTAAGTTTTCCGAATTCCGACAATCTACCAGCTGGTCAATTTTCCGACAGGAGAATCAGTTCCGACAGCCTCCGCTGTTCCGACCGTCTCCGACACCGCATAATAATTTTATTAGCAAATGTCGGAACCTGAGAAGCGAATACTGCGAATGTAGGAAACGACGATGCGACGATAGCCAGAGAGCATGCGCGAGGAGCCACTTTGAACTTCCGCTTTCGGGCTTTGAGACATGCGCAAACGCATCGAAAACGCTGTTATTTCGGTCGGTGAAAATGTTCAGACAATCTTGTAAGGGGCCACTTACAGGTCTACGCGACAAAAGAACTCTTTAGAACAGTATCGAAGAACAGACTTGAAAGAATATCCAGATTTAATATGATTATTACAAAAACCTATACTTTTAAAAGTTTGTTATGCATACATATTTGCGAGCTTCACTTCTGTAGTTCTTGCCATTTCAAAGTACATAATGTATATATTTTTGTGTACTTTAATTGTTTATGAAGATGTGTCTAATCTGTTCATGTCTGTGCCGTCATTTGCCACATGTAATGTTGACCGTCCTCTTACCGTCAAGCGCGATCTGGGCATGTACAATAAAACTTGTAAAACTTGTTAATTCACAAGTTCTTAATTATAAAAAGCAAAAAACAAAACAAAAAAAAGTAAGACAAGGCAAAGTATACAATATAGGTCATTAGGCATGCACATTCACTCACTCTAATGAAATGAATATTAAACTTCACACGACGATCTCGATATCTCTGATCAGTGCATGGAATGGACCAGTCTCAATTATTATGCATGCACAGCCATCCGCACATCCCAAACAACTCCAGCAATAATTACTTCCGCTTTCTACGTTTCCATTGTTAGAGGAATATGACTGGCTGATGTGGTCTACTGCACTGGCTTTTATTTTATTGGCTGATGCTGATGCATCTTTTGCTTTCGAATGCGAGACGCAACAATAGTTGTTTTTTTTTCTGATTTATTTTTTGGTGGTAAACCGGAAGCTAGCCTCAGTAGAGTTGACAAATTAAGAATGATGTTTGGTTTTGTGTTCTTCGACGGCATTGGTTGCAACATTTGCCACCACATTTGCAGCAGCAACAACAGCAACAACAGCAGCAACAACAGCAAAAGCAGCAGCAGGATAGCATAATGGCATTGTCATGTGAAAGTTATGGCTCGGTGGAAGAGGACGTCATGACTGGTGACATGGGTCGTTGCTAAGGGAAACTACAGTGCAACTGCTGAGAGACGAAGATGGAAGCAGATCCGCTCTTCGGCAACACCACCGAAGCAGGACAGGGAACAAAAAAATTGCAAATAAGCGAAAGATTCGATTAAATGGTGCTGTTTGTTTCTCACCTTTACCATATGAAGCAGCGCTTTGCAGTGCGGCAGACCACTTACTGTTTCTTGCTCTGCGTCCACACTATGGCTACACACGCCTTTGCGCAGAATGACGTCACTGTAAAGATAGAGGTAGAAAGGAGAAGGGGGAAGGGCCCNTCCGATAATCTTGGGAGACATTACCTCCCCTTGGTTACACGGGTTGTCCATTAGAGGCACGTGTGAAATTTGTCAGCTGCTCTAGTAAAATTAGTTGGACAAACGGCAGAGGGAATTTGATGAGGGGCGAGGGGGGGCTAGTCCTTTATAGAGATTTCACTGAGATGGGGTATTCCACGGATTTTGGGTTCGGGTTTAAGGCAAGGTATGAGTTACGAGCCAGATTAAGGGAATAATTATAATCTAATGATAAGGATAATGGTGTTTATAAGTCTAGTATCCAGGCTAATGCCTGCTCACGCGACGTCACACTATTATTACCCCGGCAGGCCTGATCGTTGTAGAATTTTTACAACTCCCTGGGGGAGCATGCACTGCCACTGCCATTTATAAACGCTGATCACTAGCAGTCTGATAATATCTTCCACTGCCTATAGCCAAGTACCCATATTACAGACAAGTGGACTGAGGGAAATGTGAATGAAATGTTTCCATGACACCTACAATACAATCGTGGTCGGGTATCGAACCCACGACCTTTAGATCTTGAATCCAGTACCGCAACCATTCCGCCATCCTTCCCCACGAATATACTGCCCTTTCCCTGTAGATTATAGTTCATTATCTGGTATGCCCATCTTTCTCTAAATTTAGTACATTTTGCATGCAAAATTGCTCACCAAAATGCCAAAATGTGCAGCTTGCTTTTGGTGGATGATGATCTTAGGAAATCATAATCATCAAATATATTTTGTTACTTGACCACCAGAGCTCTCACACACAATGAAGACACATTAAGTCATGCCCTTCAAAAGACAGGTACTTTCTTTGAGAGGTATCCAATATTAACCATAGCATTGCGTAACTTTTTCTCGAGACAATATTGAGTACAGCTCTGTAATAATAATGCATGAATGTCTCTTCGATACGTGTATGATATCTGGTGGTGAAGTAACGACTGTAATTTGAGATACAATTTACCTAAAGACACCACCTTCACCAGTAAAAAAAAACACAACAATGCACTGTTTAGCACTGTAGTGCTCAACTTTGTTAACAATATAGATTGACATATCTGAAATGCTGAATATGATGACTTCATCTGCTGGACCACAATGTATATGCAAGCGAAGACTGTCGATATAATAGGACAGGAATTTAGAGAGTACATCGCTATCTTACTCGGATTTCCCCAAGGATACTTTCTCTTTCTTAATTTCGCCAACACAGTCCCATAATTTTTACCAAATGGACAAAGAGTAGTTCAGATGACGATATAGCCATAACTCTCAAAAAAAAAAAAAAGTCGTGTTAAAACTTAACTCCGAATAATATTCATGATCACTGAGGGTGACATGTTTGGTGGAACTGCCCAGATCATGCGGGGTGTTGGTGTTTGTGCATCTAGTTTTAAAACTACTGGGATCTAAAACATTTATTATAGCCATAACTCTGCTGAAAAGGAAAGGTAAAACCTAACACCAGACAAAATTTCTGGCCACTGATGGGTGACATGTTTGGTGGAACTGCCCAGGTCAGGCAGGAGCTAGGTCAGTGCCTTTGTTGAGTACATGTGCACAAGAGGGCGCGATGACCCAGCAGAATATCAGTTGGGTGTTTTTGTGTTTGGGCATGGGTTTGGGTTTTGGGTTCGGTTTGCGGCCGGCTGGGGAGTTTGTGTTTGGTAAAACAGTGGAAGTGGTTGCTTCTGGTGAAGGGAAAAACGTGAGCCAGTGGTGGTTGCGGTGCGTTCAGGTGTTAGTTTGTCTGGTGGAATTTGACACGATTTGTCTCTTGTTGTTGTTGTTGTTGTTATAGGTATTGTTGTTGTTGTTGTTACTGTTATTGGTTTTATTGTTGTTGTTGTTATTGTTAGTGGTGGTGGTAATGGTGTTGTTATTGTTGTTGTTGTTGTTGTTGGTGGTGGTGGTGGTAATGGTGTTGTTGTTGTTGTTGTTGTTGTTGTCGTCGTTGTTGTTGTTGTTGCTGCTGTTGCTGTTGTTGCTGCAGCTTCTGCTGTCATTGTTGTTGTTTATGTTCCTGCTACTATCACTTTTGTAGGTGCTGTTGCTGATACTGTCATTTTTGCTGCTGTTGGTGGTGATTCTGCTGCCGTCACATTTATTGGTGATGTTAGCGATGCTGTTTCTCTCATTTTTTGTTGTTAACGTAAATGCTCCTGCTGCTATCATTTTTGTTGTTGCTTTTACTATTGTTGCTGCTGCTGTTGTTGCTGTGCCATTTTTGTGGTTGTTATTGTTGAGAAAATGACGGTGGTGATGATGGTTCCGTATGGTCATAAGTCAAGGTGAGTGGCGAAAGATATAAACTTCGAGATAATGCCATTTAAAATTCCAAATAAGTTCAGCGGCTGAAAACTTTTGAGAAAACCAGACTTTGAAATCCGCATTCTCTGCTTTTTTTTGGTTCTCTCCCTTTCTCTCTTTCTCTCTCAAACACACACACACACACACACACACACACACACACACACACACACACACACATACACACACGCACACACACTCTCCCCTTATTCCTTTGCCATTGTAGTATCCGTCATAATGTGTATTTTGTTTTTCACTATTTTATATTCTTTAACATAGTTTTGTCACTGTTCGCGCGTGAGCACACGAGTGCACACGCACACACACACAGTGACACACACACACGCACGCACTCACACACATGCACACGCACATGCACGCACTCACATACCTGCACACACACACACACACACACACACACACACACACACACACACAAACACACACACACACACACACACACACACCCACACACACACAGATATAGAGAGAGAGAAAGAGGAGAGAGAAAGAAAGTGAGAACCAGTCGCAAATGCATGCTCACATAAACCCTGATAACACAACTCATCCAACCTGTCCGTGTTAAAAGGGCTCATCCAATAATCATCCGTATATAGCCACATAATCAGCCTCCTCATCTGATGTCAGCGGTCCGCGGCGGTTTTTACCTAATTAGTCCGTCAGTTGTCGCCCCTGAGGTGTCAGGGGAGACAACTCATGATGAGCTAATTACTCCGATATTACCCACGGACAAACAACCGGATGGATTTCTGGGACGCGCACTGGTACCGCACCTTCCGCGAAAAAAAACAAAAAACAGGCAAAATTCTTACAAGGATGGTTATTTATAGAACAACCTTTTACAATCTGCACCAGAAAGGTTGGGGTTACCTGTGCGCAACTGTATACAAATATTGAAATAAAACGGCAGATGTTTTTGCATCTAAATTTAGCAGGAGAATATCTTAAGATCATGTGTTGTACTAAGATTTTTTTTTCTCACTCTTATGGCTCAAGTTTCAGTAAGAAAAGAACGAAATGCCGCGTCAAACAATTCACAAAAGATTCACCTTTTGCCAGCTCTAACTTTAGCTGTTCGGAATATTTTTGTCAGAAAGTTCATAAACATTTCAAATGTACGGAGATGTGTAAATAATTCTTTCGGATAAAGGCACTGGAAGAACGAAGTGAAAGGTACAACCACGGAATGAGTCATACATTAAACTATTCTCAGTTATTGCACATACAGTCATCCGGGCAGGGCATCGTAAGCCACAAATCCAATATTCATTACTTTTGCTTTTTACTCTTCCATTGTTAGTATATTTGTTGGTGGTGGTGATGATGATGGTGGTAGTAGTAGTAGTAAAAATTGGAGTAGTCGTAGTAGTAGTAGTAGTAGTAGCAGCAGCTGTGTGGTGGTAGTAGAAATGGTATTTGCAGCGATTGTGGTAGTAATAGTATTAACGGTGGAAGTGATATTGGTGGTGGTGGTGGTGGTGGTGGTGGTGGTAGTAGTGTGGTAGAAGTGGTAATGTGAACAACTGCAAGAATGGTACTTGTAATGAGCAATGGTACCGTCTCCAGTAGGATCTAGATCTATAATATGATCAGGTGATATGATCTGTTACATTGGCTGTTATTGCTGAAGTATTGTTTTACTTTAGAAAGCCAGATTTGATGATTCTGCCGCACTACCAATCACGTTTTCATGTCGTTTAAACCGGGAGTTCGCTTTATTGAAATTGACTAATTTAGACTGGTGTGTTCAGATAAAGGTGATTTAGAAGTGAATGGTCTTTTGTGATCAAAATGATTTAGATATTGAGTGACATAATCCCTTTATCAAGAGCTGCATAACGTTAATCATCGAATGAAAAAAAAAAATTCCTTTATTTCATCGGAAGATAATCAGACACAAGCGCTAACGTGGGCTTTTGTACTCAAAATATGAAGACTGTCAAGTTTGAGGGTTGTGGGTTCAGACTCTGGGTCGGGCGGTTTACTTTGTTATGTTCGTGGGATGGGCAGGTAACTCTCAACACTCACTCCCCTCAGGTGTAAACGAGTACCTGGCAGACTTTGGCAAGTTCATGCAGAAAGTCAGTTCAAATCAAGTGCCCCGAGATCATGTTTATCTCAGCTGTATGAAGATTGATTACTTTTCTGATCAGATTAGTTCCCTTTGGTTTCTTACATCGGTGTTTGGTTCTGGTTTTTTCGGGCTAGAAGTGAACTGAACTGAAATTTAGTTCAGAAAATGAAAGTTCAGATCAAGCACCCAATGTAGCAACAGTTCAGATCCAGATCAGTTTAACCTAAACAGCTGTTAAGCTTAGTTCAAGTTCACGTGAACCTTACTTAAGTTCACGAACTGCGTTCATATGATCTGAGTTCTGCCCTAGCCTGGTACCTGGCTTCACAGCTGGTATGATCTGGGCACGGCACCGTGGCAACCAGCAATGACTTTGTTATGGATTTCATTTGTAATATTTTATATTATTTTATATGTGATGCGTACTGCTTTATGTAAATGAGATTTATGACACTATAAGGCATTGTAAACTCAGTTTCCTTAAATAACACACCGTTTGGCTTTTTTAATTGAAAAAAAAAATCCACATACGCGAGTTCTGAGGCAACATTTCGTGTTATTCCATTGCAAGGTAAAGTGATACCACCGGTTCCCTTTTAATTTCCATTGCAACATTGTTAGGTATAAAAAAAGTATTCCTATAGTCCAAAGCAACACAAGTACATGTACCGTCTTTATAGACCCATTTCCCACGACGCGCCACCGCGCTAAAAATAACCGGGAAAACCCATCCACACCGCTCTTGAACAGACCACTCCAAAGTGCGGCCCGTGAAAATCTTTACGCATGCCATCCAACTAACAGCACTGCGGTATGTAACAGTGACCTTTCACCTGTGCAGCGCGAGTGTCCTTAAGTGTGAGCACACGACACGATAGTGCACTCACGGCTGCACCGGAGGCAGACGACATTGGCCTCCGGACATAATGTTGAAAAGGTCATGACTTTGACATGGGTTGTTAATTTTCCCCGGTTAATTTTTTTTTCCTTTTTTTTTTTGTTTTTTACTATTATTATTTTTGATTATTGGGTGCGCGNCACACACACACACACACACACACACACACACACACACACACACACACACACACACACATGCACACACAAAACTTTCTCTTAATCGGATTTTTGTCGTTTGATTTATCGACGCGGCTTTCACAATCCATACCGCTTGTCGTTTGTTGTTCCCAACGAAATCCATTATAGCTTTTTACCATTTCTGCTGTTTCATTTGCACAAATTCTTACTACTTCATTACTTTTCTTTGTTGGTATGTATTTTTTTTATATTACTAGGGTCGTGGCTCACGCCAAATACACTGTTCTTAATAAGTCATGTCCAGCAGAGCTCACTTCCGGTTTAAGCAACATGTTTATATAAATATAAGCGTGACTACGTAGTCAAATCTTGGTTCCGGAAGTGAGAAACGCAGCAGTCACAACAGTGGGCTGTAGATTAAGTCAAAGCTGTTATTTAAAACTGTTCCCAGTATTGTCTTGATGCTTCATAAACGTTACATAAGATGCGACCATGAGTTTTTGGATATAAGCATTATAATTTTACAATATGTCAAATAATCCTTGCCATTTTTACAACTTAACTTTGCATAAGATGCGACCTTAATAATAATATATGTTTTTGGTTGTAAGCATTAACATTTTATAATATGTCAACTAATCCTTGCCATTTTTACAACGTTGCATAGCATGCGACCTTAATATATGTTTTTTGTTATATATATTATTACTTTTATAAAAATGTCATTTAGTCCTTGCCAGTTTTAACAGTGACATGCATTAGAATTTCATGCTGACGTGAAAACATTCATTAAAGAAATGATTTAATATGTTCGCTACATATCGTCCTAAGTTATGCACATATTATGAACTTAATTAATGTACTCGTATGTATTACACTTTGACTTCATAAAATTGTACGCTTTACATGTTGACTCAGGATATTAGCTAAAAAATTCATCCTTGATGTTTCTCATCTAAGACAGTCATTTATTTTGGGTTGTCTGGAAAACTTCTAATGGTACATCCGCACTAGGGGACGGTAAGTATCGCTGAAATAACCAACCAATCAGCTTACAAGCCGTGCATTTCTGTTTGACGTATACGCGCATTTCATGTTGACCTAAATCATGTATTTCATGCCACCTAAAACTTAAAATTTAGATTACATGTATGGCATATATTTCATTTTCACATGAACCATCAGTAAACATTTTACGTGAGCTTAAGAAGACATCTGATTGCGCAATCTTTAGATCTAGTTTCTTTAGTGTTGTGTTTATACAGTTATACACTACTTTTGGTGTAAATATGTCTATGCTTTCCATACCACAAAAAATATGTATTATATAGACTGTTACATAATTATTATCATATGGACGGACGGACAGATTGGATGGATGGACGAATAGATGGATGAAAGATTTGATGGATGGATGGATGGATGGATGGATGGATGGATGGATGGATGGATGGATGGATGAATGGATGGATGGATGGATAGATTTTGGATAGACGGAACCACCAGCGGAAGAATAAAAGTTGCATAGACAGAAGAAGAGAAGGAGAGAAAGTAAGAAGGTAAAAAAGAACGCATAAAGCATATCATGACAGTAATAAAAACAGCAACTTGTCACTTCATCCGACGGCTTCATCGCTAACACATTACAGTTTATGGATTTTAGCCTCCAGTTATATTGGTGATATTCTGGTTCGTAGATTGTGATATTCTGGTTTGTAGATTAGATTTCATCCTCTCAATACTCTAGCGCAAGACAGTGAGAAGTTCGATGAATATTATAACGTCGTGGACTGCTATCAGTTATTATGTATTATGTATTATAATCCGGGCTTTGTAAACCACAACTCTAACAATCATTACTTCCGCTTTCTGCTTTCCACTGTTTAACAAAAAAAAAGAAATAATGTAAGTGTAGGTGCTCTTGAAGCATAGATTTAGAAATATTATACATATATGAATATTACTTACTTTAAGCAGGCATATCTCTTGAGAGGATTCATATTCCAAGCGCAGATTTAGTCTAAGTAAATCAATAATGAAATTCGTCTCTGAATACACTACTAGCTGATTATGCGTTGAAAGTACATTTTCGAAAATAGATATTTTGAATTTTGTAGAAACGTTCTTAAAATGAACATAGAGTACTTATAAACTGACGTAAGGATATTAACAAGAAGAAAACATTTTTTTAAAAGCGAAAGTACAATATAGTTTTACATGATGTGCTCAGAAAAAAGCCTTCTTTCACTATCAACACATGTTCGTGATACCATAGTTTTGTGTTTGCCCCAGGAGATTTTGTCTCATAACACAGATCTCAAAGTCCAACCAATATATTGTGGTATTGCGTTAGGTTATGACGCAAATCCGCTTTCGCCCCAGCGCGCTACTTTAGAGAGAAGCAAAATGAAGAGGAAAAAAAAAACACAGCTCTTTTGTAAATACATGATGTATTAAGAAATCCTCATAATTTACCTTATGACATCAGCCAGTGGAATCCATTTTCTGGTAACGAGTGGGCCGAGTGGTTTATTAATCTTTCAAAGAGCTGCCGCTAATGGATCCAGCCACGCCAAACCGGCAAGTCGTTACGACAAATAGTCTCTTGCTATGCTCTGGCAAACCCAGTGATCAAAGGTTGTTATTTGTTGTTGTTTGTTGTTATTTTCGCCACCATAACCACCACCACCACCATCACCACTACCACCGTTATTTACAAAACATTAATCCACATTGGGTATATACAAGTTAATAAAAGAAAACTGTAAAAATTTAGAAAATCTAAGACATAAATTTTGGGACTAGCTTCCTTTTTTAGATGCAGAAAACAAAAGAAAACTGTAAAAATTTAGAAAATCTAAGACATAAATTTTGGGACTAGCTTCCTTTTTTAGATGCAGAAAACAAATGAACTTCGAATTGAAAGGCAAAATTACTGAGATTTAAAAAAAAAAAAAATAAAAATTAATGCCTTTTCGTCATCTTTATTATAAACTTCCTTTTCTCTTTGAGCGAGTCAAAATAAGACTAATGTCGCTGAACTGAGAACGGCATGACATAGCAGGTTTTAAACATGACTGTGGCCATTCGAAATCCTACTTTTGTTGAAAGCGAGAGTAAAGATATTTTTCTACACATTAATGTTCATTATAGGCAGAAGGTCAGGGATTCTACTGAAGGGTTAAGTTCCTACACACAACGCAATAATGAGGGCAGAAAATTAACTTCGACCGGAAACAACTTTTGTTTTCGGAAATTCAGAACAACTACCGGCGACTCCACTAACTTTTGTACGAGGGCGGGCGCGCGCGCACGCACGCACGCGCGCGCACACACACACACACACACACACACACACACACACACACACACACACACACACACACACACACACACACACACAAACACACACACACACAAAAGCACGCACGCACGCACACACACACACACACACACACACACACACACACACACACACACACACACATCAATAAACTAACGAACAAACAAACCAACTAATTAACTAATAAACAAACAAACAACTAAACAAACGAACAAAAACAAGCAAACAAAACTGGGAGTTGATTGGATGTTTGTACTGGTGAGACAGAGTATAAATCACTCTCAGTTATTACGAATGTTCAGTCGCCAGGGCATCGCAAGTCACAAATCCAAAAGCCATTACTTCTGCTTTCTACCTCGCCATTGTCAGAGGAATATGATTGGCTGATATAGTCTGATACATGGGCTTGAAGTGGCTGATGCATTCTTGACTTTTGGAAGCGATGTTTGTTTACGGAATTACATTCACACAATTTAGCAAAAACCGGAAGTGAATTTTGTTGAAGTCGATTGATTAATTAAGAACGGTCTATTGCACAGATTTTTAGTTTGGACATGAGATTGGCCGCTTTCGCTTTAAGATGTATTATGACTGTTATCATCATCATTATTATGAACATTTGTTATCGCTTGAAATCAATATCACAAAGATGCAGATTTAATGAAGTGTCACTGTTTGCATGCGTTTTCTCACTTAGACGAAGAAGAAGCAGTAGAAGCGAGGTTAAAGAAGGAAGAGCTTCTCTATATACTGTTCAAGAACTCTCTCTCAAAAAAAAATAAAAAGCTTTATCTTCCTTAACCCTGACCTTAGCATTAATTTTAAGTAAACCTTGAGATCGTTTTAGGATTTTACCAGGTGGCCATACATCACCTGTACACTGAGGTTATGAAACCTTGTCTTGCAGTATCTGAACCAATTGGACTGTTTCCTCCACCATTTAGAAAGGTGATTCTGTCAAGGTAAACGATATCTGACCCAGACTAAGGCAGATTCTTAAAATTTCCATCTGGAATTTCGGGATTATGAACTTCTGGAGGCTTAGAGTTTGGACGGGTCATTTCAAGGATTTCCGTTACTTTCGCTGTGTAGGCCTACGTGGGATAGTATTATGCGATAATATAATGTTGTTATTGTTGTTCTTGTAGTTTTTATTGTAGAACTTGTAGTTGCTGTTAACGCTTTTATTGTTTTGTTATTCTTGTCGTCGTTGTTGTTATTGCTGCTGCTGCTGTTGTTGTCATACTTGTTATTGTTGCCACTTTTATCGTTATCATCGTCGTCGCCCTTATTAATGCTACTGCTACACACTATTGTTGTTTTATTCTTCTTCTTGTTTTTGCTTTTGTTGATGTTGTTGTTGTTGCTGCTGTTGTTATTGGTATCGTCGTTATTGGTTTGCTGCTGTGGCTGTTGCTGTTGTTGTTGTTGTTGTTGTTGTCACTGTTGTTGCTGTTGTTCTTGTTGCTGCTGTTGTTGTTGTTGTTGTGGTTCCTGTGTTATTGTCATTGTTTTTTGCTTTTGCTGTTGTTGTTGTTGTTGTTATTGTTATGGTTGTTGTTGTTACTGCTGTTGCTATTTTGATATTAATTGAATTGCGATGTTCATTTCTATCTTTGTCATCACCATCACGAACGACAACGTCTGTCACCTTACACATGATTCATGTTTAGGCCAATCCTCCAAAATGTCACCTGATGTTTCAGCCCTGTCCCCGCCCCTGCACAGACTCCATAAGTCAAGTTTCCAAAGGCGTCACGCTCACTTTAGCACCAAATAATATTGGGGCTGTTGGAAGCACTAGGACGCCATTGAAGCTTTTCTTCCCGCGGCAGGTAGAGCGGAAATACGTGCATTTAGGCAAATCGTTGAACGCTTTGAACGATACGGCGTAATGTTTGGGCTCCCAAACCCAATCGATTCCGTGGACGGGGTGGTCCCGTTACACATTCGACTCAGTTAACGGTAATCCGCTTATTTGAAAAGTCTCACCGTGATGCCAGTTGGCTTTTTATTGAAATACACCATTCGTTGTCCTGTCATAGAGATGTGAAAAAAAATCGCTACAAATTCTTTCATAGGCTGAAGGTATGCGGCCATGGTTTGATACAATGATAATGTGTATCCATTTTATCTTTAAAGTTCTCTTTTTTTACTATACAAGGCCAAATTTACGTAAATGATTGGAAGTGCATTCATTTCTTCTATGACCCACTTCTTGACTACCGTGTCACCCGCCGTATTTGTTGGTCATGTCGCGCTGTGACCTCGGTGGTAGTTGACTGAGCTTGCCCACATTACTAAGTTCGCTGCTCAGGCATGACTGTCCTTTTCAGAGAAAGGGTACATTAATTTTGCTGATCAATTAATTGAGAGCAGTTTCCAGATGGTAGAACGGTGTAGACTCTTGTATTTAGGTTGCTAGATAATGGCAGCTTCATTTAAGCGCAAGTTTTCTATGTTCCCAGTGATTTGCGATTAAGCGGGGTCGATTATATCGAGCTGGTCTGGGCCAGTGGCAAACGTATCGATCTTTTGATTGGTGGTGATTGGCGCCCATGTGTCAATCAGTTGTGATTGCGGTCAATCAATAAACGTCATGCTATACCGTTGGCAATCATTTTCCATTCCCCTCCTCCCCATCCACCCCCCACCCCGGACCCCTTGAAAAAAGAAATTGAAAATCTAAATAAAAGTGCGAGATGTCACGTGCTGCAAAGTTGCAGCAAAACTACAATTGGTCATTTTCCTCGAATATGAAGAACGGTAACTCTCAAACACACTTCAGGCGAAAAGGCTTTCTGGCCATTTTCTAGTGTTTGGCTTTGTAAAAACCAATTTTGAACATATTAGCAACTGCAGAGACTTGTGCTTGGACATTGGTATTCTGTGGGATGTCATAACCAGTTTCCTAGTACTTTAACTCTCTAGTGCCCAGCGTATCAGATCTGATACATTTCGTGGAACAAAGAAAAAGCAAACCAAGATCATCACCCCACCATAATAGTGTGAAGTCGCATGGGCGGGCATTAGCCTGGATATGAGACTTATAAACCGCATTATTATTATTATTATTATTATCATTTTGATGCTTGTTCCAGCATAGTCGATCCAGAAGTGATCCATATACTGGAGCTCGGACTTTTTGTGCCATTGTAAATAGGGCTGGGCACTAGTGGGTTAAAATTGATGTTAACGGGTCATTTTCCTTATCAATAAATAAATAAATAAATAGGAAACTTTCTTACTCGGACAGCGAGGCAACAGAAGATCTTCAGAGAAAGATACCCCCATCTAACAAATGTTTCGGCTCTTTGACTTCCTGACACTCTAAAGGGGCTGGATCACAGCTGGGTCATAACTCCCAAGTGGACCTCTCGGACCACACTGGAGGCGAATAGGTTTACATTCCGTTTTCTGCAGTTTGGCTTTGTAAATCTGAGAACCGACTGTGAACATACTATCGGCTGTAGAGGTTTGAGCTTGCACATGAATATTCTTTAGGATTTCTTAAACAACTTTCTAGCACTTTCAAAGCAATGCGAATTATACTCTTAACACCCGGGAATGAGTTATAGTTAACAAAGATCATGAATATACGAGTAATAATAGCCTATAATGTGCCAGTCACCGTCGACAGGACATGGTCGCACTTATTGCTGTTTAAGCATACTAATTGGAAAAGACTGAATTGCATTTCTTCGCCAGCTGATGTGGGGTGCCAAATTTCACATGATAGGACTAAACATCTCTGGGAATCCGAGATTTGAATTTGTTTTTGCATGATACTGTGAAATAGAAATGCCATTTATATTTAAAATTACAACGGACATAGAATGAAAAACAAAACTTGAAGTAACGCTGAATATCTGGAGCGCCATCTAGCGGATTCAAGGGAGTTAATTTCAGGAAAATGACCCGTTGAAATTCACAGTTCGAATGACAGTGAAACTTGTCCGTAATACCGAGTTTGTAAGGTGTTCTTTGTAAAGTGTTCGAAGTAAACGGTAAAATTCAGATAGAAAAATGAAGACACCGGATCAAAGCATTCTCTATATTTGTAGAATCCCATCCCCACCCCTACCCCCTATATTAAGTACAAGTTTACGAAAATTAGGCAGTATGTTGTTTGTTTTTTGGTTTTTTTTTACTTTGGCGTTTATTAGTACGTTGCATTGAATCGTAGATTTGAAAACTGTGCTGTCTGTCGTCTTGGAACTATACTGCTTTCTTGAGATTTGTGACAGGTAGTTTGACAGAGAGAGGGAGAGAGAGAAAGAGGAATGGGGAAGAGTTAACTGATAAAAGACAATCTAGACGCAGTGACTTAGAGTGAGTGAAGGATTTGGAGGGGAATGGGATTCCAGACATCTCGTGAGGCCATTTGAAGTCATTTGAAAATCCCATGGAATTCAGGGTTGTTTTTCTTTCCTACACGAAGCCTAAGGTCGATATGCTCTGCCGTAGGTCATCCTCAGAAATCCTGAGCTAGAAAACTGCTTTGTCATTCCCCCC
>JAWQUT010000430.1:252387-266376 GCA_033807755.1 Ellobium chinense | reverse complement strand
GGGGGGGAGGGACGGGCTGGGCAACTTTATATGGTATGCTCCGACGGCTGGGTGGAGTGGAAGCGATGGATGTCGTAACAGTGGTTGCAACAGTAGTGGTTGTTGTGTTCGTCATAGCTATAATAATATATTATAGTGGTTGCGATTTTGGTGGTGGTGGTAGTAGTAGTAAAAATTGGAGTAGACGTAGCAGTGGTGGTAGCTATGTGGTGGTAGTAGAAATGGTAGTTGCAGCGGTGATGGTAGTAATAGTACTAGCAGTGGAAGTAATAGTGTTGGTGGTGGTGGTAGTAGTAAAAGTGGTAGTGTGAGCAGTTGCAAGAATGATGCTTGTGGTGAGCAATGGTACTCTCTCCAGTAGGATCTTGATCTGGTGTAAGTGATAATGGTGAGGGTAATCGCACTGCATATGTCACTTGCAATCAGAATAAGATTAACACCAGATCTATTTGTACCGCAAGGTCATACCAGTCTTGATGGTCTTGTCAAAAACAGACGTGCAAGTAATCCCTGTGGGATTCCAGAAAGTTATGACGAACTTGTTGTCTTCAATAACAGATACTTGTTTTTTTTTGGTGGGTTTATTTCCTCTTTTGTGTGTGTGTGTGTGTGTGTGTGTGTGTGTGTGTGTGTGTGTGTGTGTGTTGTGTGTGTGTGTGTGTGTGTGTGTGTGTGTGTGTGTGTGTGTGTGTGTGTGTTAAAATTTCCAGCTTTTCTTCTTGCCTTGCCTTCTTCTCAAAACCCTTCTTTTATTGTAACTTCAAAACCCGTGCCGTGGAACTGTATTTGAATCGTTGAATCGCGTCCTGGCAATTTGATCCATGTTTTTCATCTGATCTTGTACCTAAACA
Organism: Ellobium chinense; assembly: GCA_033807755.1. Classification (NCBI taxonomy): domain Eukaryota; kingdom Metazoa; phylum Mollusca; class Gastropoda; order Ellobiida; family Ellobiidae; genus Ellobium; species Ellobium chinense. The sequence goes on along the minus strand of JAWQUT010000430.1, from coordinate 265,525 downwards.
ATGGCGGAGACTCCGGGAGACGGACAGAGGTGATTGTGTTTACTCAATGCTTCAAGGGGAGGTAATTGTGGATGAGAATAATAGCTGGAGTTATCTCTTTCAATGTGGTCCGAAGGCTGTCGATCAATTCTTTCCTTTCAGATACTGCTCAAAGAAATCAAAGAAACGCTTTGTCACAGTCAGATCGCACGATAAGACTGCGCACTCTTAGGCCGTGTGTTGTGGCAAAAAGTCGTCATATGTTATGAAAACGTAGCTCACCTACTGGTCATTTGTTCTGTCCTACATACTGTGTACGGGGTAAGCCACACTGACGTTAAATGGGTTGACTTCCGGTCGATGGGATGGAGATAAGGTCGAACAAGTTGGCTCTTTGATTGCGATGGCCGTTTTGAGTCTGTATCTAACAGGGCTATCAGTGTTTTCAGTTATGGTGTCTGATTGTGTTATCCAGACTTAGAGTGATATAATATGATTGTGTGACATGAATAAAGACGAAAAAAATGTGTTACTTTGTTTATGCAGCAAAGTTGAAGCAAAATGAGGATAAGGTTAACCTATTCATTTGCAGAGGTAAATTTGACTTTGTTAACTGGAAAACATAAATAAAGTACTCACAGATATCACGACATATGCATACGCGCGCGCGCGCGCGCGCGCACACCCCACACACACACACACACACACACACACACACACACACACACACGCACACACACTCACANTAAATGGGTTGACTTCCGGTCGATGGGATGGAGATAAGGTCGAACAAGTTGGCTCTTTGATTGCGATGGCCGTTTTGAGTCTGTATCTAACAGGGCTATCAGTGTTTTCAGTTATGGTGTCTGATTGTGTTATCCAGACTAAGAGTGATATAATATAATTTTGTGAAATGAACAAAGTTAAAAATGTGTACTTTGTTTATGCAGCAAAGTTGAAGCAGAATGAGGATAAGGTTAACTTATTCATTTGCAGAGGGAAATTTGACTTTGTTAAGTGGAAAACATAAAGTACTCACAGATGTCACGACATGACACACACACACACACACACACACACACACACACACACACACACACACACACACACAATGTGTTTCCTTGAATAACGAACATCTCATGCTGAAAGTAGTCCACCTTCAGTTGACGATTGTTTTTTTTCTTTTATTTTGCGTCGCACACATATTCTTGGTGGAATATTTAAGATAGACGTAACATGTCTTAGGACTTGGGACCTCAAGAACTTGGAATTTCAAGCGATTAGTCCATGACTAATGAGGAGACACAATCCTTCCCCAGATATTGTAATGTAGATAGCATGGTGCGCAGCTTACCACCAAAAGTGCATTGGATTGTCTATGCAAAATTGCACACCAAAGTGCTGACTGGTGCAGTCTTTTTTTTTTTTAAATTTTATTTTGGGACAATTGTCGTGTTTTGCTATATCATCAGTTACTGACGCCAGATTTCATCCGTGTTTCTTAGATACCTCATACATGTTTCCTAGGAGGGCTTGTCTAAATTTTCTGCCTAGACGTAAAGTTGCTTCTTTTTATATAAGACGTCTTGTTTGTGCCTAGTTATACTGTATCAAAACAAAACATCGGGAAAAGCCATCATAGTGCACCTTAAAAACAAATTAAACTGTTGAAAAAATATTGAATGCGCTGATGTTTCTGGTCAAAATGGCAGTTTTAAAGGGACACGCTGACATTTTGACCACTCTGCTATAAAAATGTTTAATTTGCGTCCTCAGAGCGGAAAGTGACTTACGCCATTTTCGTCGCACAGTGACGATATGAGGTGCAAGACGGCAAGGATCTGCAGTAGTTCTTTACTTCGAAACCACCGTAATTCACATATCCCTTAAAGGCACTTACGGGAATATTACAGCAAACATGTTATTCTGTAAATCACAGGAGATTTCCCGACAACGATACTGCTTTTCCCTTATGATACTGCTTTGCATTTACTTGTTTTGAGCAGTATAGTCAAACTGTTTTCTTAAAGGAAGACGTGCAGGTTTGTGTCTTGATAATTTTGTTCCATATTGAAATTTACTTTATTTTAGGGATAATTTGCGGTTACGGCCTCTTTGAGCGAGTTCAGAGTAATTAGGTTTTGAAAGAGATACACATGTGTTTGTTCTCTACTATAATCTGTAGCTAATGTTGTTGTTGTTGGTATTGGCGTCGTTGGTGGTTCTGGTTAGTGTTGTTGCTGGTGTTGGTTTTCTTGACGGTTCTGTACTACAGAGTGTGGCTGGTGTTGTTGCTGGTGTTAGTTTTGTTGGTGATGACGAAGCTGTAGAGCAGTTGCGACCGTTGTTTGTTGTTGTGAAATGCTGCATGTTGTGAGTGAGTGCTGCCTGAACTGGATGAACTCATGTTATCAGTGCACACACGTGAGTTGCTACACTGAGTCAGGCTTTGTCTTCTTGACATCTTGTCCGTGTTGATGAAGGTGTGAATGAAAAAAATGCGACTTTATTTACCCCATAGGGAAAATGTGTTACAATGGTGTACACTGTTATACATCTCATTCTCATACAAACACATGTAACAATACACATCATACCTGTAAATACATAATAATATTACAAATGAAGTACATCGCAAAGTCATCGCTGGTCGCCAGCGATGCAGCGCCCTGGTCCCCCCCCCCTCCCCCCAAGCTCCAAAGCCAGGTACTCATTTATACTTGAGTCGAGTGAGGAAATGGAAGTGAAGTGTCTTTCCCAAGGACACTACAACGTAAACCGCCCAGTGTGTGAGCCAAACACATAAACCTCAGACTTGATAGTCTTCAGTTTCTGAGTACGAATCACAAACCGCACAGCCACGTTGCCTCCCCAACGACTGAGTGGTCTTTATTAATTCCGTAGATTTTCTCATGTCACAAGGAATTAAAGGTCGGGGTGAAAAAGGCTCAGAGCTGGGGCATGTTTTGGGTTGCTGAGCGCCAGTTATGATGAAGACTTGTTAGCATCAACTAGAATGAATTTTGCACGAAATGTGACGTCTTTTGCGAAGGCCGGAAGTGAAAGCTAGGCTAAAATGGCTGTCACCATCTACGGTTTGAAGTTTTTTAGTGGAACTTTTTATCAACGGCCTTGTGTCAGAGGAGGATGTGGCAAGAATCAACGGCGGTATATTATGCTAATGAATAAGTCAAAAATGTAAGTCTAGCAAACACTGTTGTGAACGTCAACGTTGTATTTTCTAACTCTTACATATCAGTCGCAGCCATTTTGGATTGCCCGGAGACTGATGATACTTTCTTTGCTTAGGATTTCCACAAAACAAGAGGACCACTCTTCTCACACATCCGAAGACCCAAACAAACGCAGCCAAGGAGGTCACCCAGTTGACTTTTTCATGTCACAAAGAACTAAAGCGCTGGGTGAAAAAGAGCTGGTGAATTTCAGTTGATGGTCTCATCTGAGGCATCACTTCCGGTTGTCCTTTACTCTTCCTCCTGCCTCTCAACCTCCCTGCGGGCATGCATGCAAGTGACGCTCCTGCCCTGCATGCTCAAAATCGTGCTCACGTCACTCACTCACTTACTCACGCAGGCGTGCACGCACGTAACTATACATTCGCACATGGCACGATGATGGTAGTTTTTCTTCTGCTCACGCCAACCAGCTGAAATAAAACAGGGAGAGAACTGAGCTGGAACAGTTGTAATAAAGATAACGCGTGATCCATCCTCATGCTTGCTGGAGTCGTAAATTGGTGATTGAAAGGAGGAGGGGAGAGAAAGAGAGGGAAGGAGGCAGGGAGGGAGGGACAGAGGAGCAGAGAGAAGAGAGGGGGAAGAGGGAAGAGCTTGAAGACGGACGCTAGAGAGAGAACCAGAGGTCAGAGGCGTTGGAATCCGTTGGGTTAGGGAGATTTGTTAGGAAGACTATCCTATGCCATGCCCTTAACAATTCTTCGAGCTCTGGGAATTGGCGTGGCAGGATGAGGGTGGTTCGAAATGTATTCTTAAAAAAGTGGGGCTAGGGGTGTGGCAGCTGGCTGATTATCTATTTCCTGATAAAATCACAAGTGATGTTATGACTCTTGTTATTTTTGTGCCTTTGCTGCTGCAACTTTTGTTTTTTGTTGTTGTTGTTGTTGTTGTTGTTGTTGTTGTTGTTGTTGTTGTCGTCGTCGTCTTCATCGTCGTCGTTGTTGATATAGTTGTGAGCAGCAATTTTGAAGCTACAAGAAGATTGCGTTGTAACAAAAAAAAATGCTCCGGTTATGAGTTCCAAGCCCCACCCCAGCTGTTGAGTTTCTATGACGCCCCTGACAGGAGAAAGTAAGAGAGCGAAGCCTGCCTGCCAAGCCCCTCCAAGGTTCCATCACTCACCCTATAATTCTCCCCCCTTGTAATGAATTACCTCTCCTATTCAATTGCGCAGAATTACTGCCCCCTGCTCGTTTATTAAGAGTGGTCTTCCCCTGTCGTTAACCATAAATTGCCTGCCCATGTCGCTAACAAACTTTCGGGGCATATGGCTGAATGACGGTCACTAAATTGAGATTTCTGATCCGCCGATTCCTGTTTCATCGACACTTCATGACATTGGTAGATTTTATAAAAAAAAGATTCAAAACACGAACTCATTTCCGGGAGATGCAGCAGAAAACAAACCTCTATGCTACTCTGTCATTGTGCTCAAATTCACTCAATTTTGAATGGCTTTGTACATGGTTTGTTTCGTTTCCCTTTCCATTTCCATTTCCTATCAATTTTATACAGGCAGTTGTGGTCGATTAAAGCTTTTTCGGGTAGTCCAGTTAATATGCTACACACACACACACACACACACACACACACACACACACACACACACACACACACACAAACACACACACACACACCTTTCAAAGTATGAGACTGTTTGGATCAGTTTCGACTGTTTTAAGTGACAATCAATCAGATACCTCAATAAATGTCACCAATCGCCATCAAGATGGATATTTTCTTCCGGAAGTTGTTTTTTCTACTGTAGTTTAATAAATTTATCCGAAAATATGAGAACTGTGTGGATCACTGAAATCTAGTGTTACGAACTGCCCCAAATGAGATTCATCGATAAATGCCCTTAGTTGCCATCAAAATGGTTACTGTTTACGGGAATTAAAAAAAAAAAACTGTGTTTGTTTAAAATCATCCAGGAAGTAGCAAACCTGTGCCAGTTACTGAAAGCACATGTGTCAAACGGCATCAGCCAATCAGAGTCTTCATTTCTACCTAGGCAATGTGACTGGTTGTCATCTTGATGCCAGTCGTCTCACTGAAGTTGTGTCCCTGTTATATTTCTATAAGTAAACACGGAAACAATGTTTGTGACAGCCTGTGTAAACCAATTTTTCATCGTGCACTAGTCTGTCAGGGCTGTGTTTACTTGGTATCTGCAGCTCGGGAAAGGGCGAAAGGATGTGCCATTTTCTTGGCAAGCCAAGGTGGCTGCGACTACTAATGCGGAAGAGCAAGAAAATATTGCACTGACTCGCGAGTGGTGTTTGCTATAAATATATGTTTGCCTCATTAATAAGCTTACTCCATCGTTAATTTTTTTTTCTACGTCTGCCTCCGATACGAGGCCAGTTACGGTCTACTGAGACAACTGTATTACTGTTGAGGGTCTATTGAGACGATAATAGTGCAGATTGAATATGTTGTCTACTGAGACACCTGTATTACTGTGGAGGGTATACTGAGACGATAATAGTGCAGATTGAATATGTTGTCTACTGGGACAACTGTATTACTGTAGAGGGTCTATTGAGACGATAATAGTGCAGATTGAATATGTTGTCTGCTGGGACAACTGTATTACTGTGGAGGGTCTATTGAGACGATAATAGTGCAGATAGAATATGCTGTCTATTTGGACAACCGTATTACTGCGGAGGGTCTATTGAGACGATAATAGTGCAGGTTGAATATGTTGTCTACTGGGACAACTGTATTACTGCGGAGGATCTATTGAGACGATAATAATGCAGATTGAATATGTTCTCTATTGGGACAACTGTATTACTGTGGACGGTCTATTGAGACGATAATAGTGCAGACTGAATATGTTGTCTACTGGGACAACTGTATTACTGTTGAGGGTCTATTGAAACGATAATAGTGTAGATTGAATAATATGTTGTCTATTGGGACAACTGTATTACTGTTGAGGGTCTGTTGAAACGATAATAGTGCAGGTTGAATCTGTTGTCTACTGAGACAACTGTATTACTGTGGAGGGTCTATTGAGGCGATAATAGTGCAGATTGAATCTGCGGTCTACTGAGACAACAATCGTTCGTCCTGTTGTCTTCTTGGACGATATCAATGCTGCCGATGAATTGGGAATCGGCGAATCGGGCGACCAGACAGCAACTTGTCAGCGATGCCGTGGCGAGCTGTGGGCAGCCACACGTCCAAGTGACGGTCATGAGAAGTGACCGGTAGTGGCTGGTTAGTGGACAGCTGATTAACTGGACAGTCCCTACAAATGCCAGTCATCCGGTGCCGCCCTGTTGGCCGACACTTGCATGGTGCATTGGGTAGCGGAGAAGAGGATGTAGCGCAGTAGTCGCAGATGATGCAGTTTGTGAGTGGAAGGGGGAGGATTGTGTGTGTGTGTGTATGTGGGTGTGTGTCTGTGTGTGTGTGTGTGTGTGTGTGTGTGTGTGTGTGTGTGTGTGTGTTTGTGTGTGTGTGTATGAGTCTGTGTGTCTGTGTGTGTGTAAGGGAAAAGAGAAGGAAGAAAAGCTTGTTGAATTTTTCTTCCCCAGTTATTCAGAAAACTCGCGCACGCACACACACACACACACACACACACACACACACACACACACACACACACACACACACACACACACACACACACACACACACACACACACACACACACAATTATACAATTCTGTCGACTCATGCAGATGATTGTGAGTCATTCTCGGTTATTCTCACCAATGACTGAATGGTTAGACCGTAAGACTCAAAATGTGAAGGTCGTAGGTTCGATTCCTGAATCATGATCGTGTTGTAATTGCCTTAAGAAAGCGTTTTATCTACAATTTTTCTCAAAAATTGATATGTGCTATAGGCAGAAAAAAATTATCGCAGTTGAAATGAAAGAGGCATCATAATTATGTTTCATAGGGTATTGAGAACATCATTGAATGACTTAGCCTGCTGCGATGATGATGTGAGGTCGTGTGAGGGACATTAATTAACTGAATACCACACTAATGAAGGTCAAGGTTATTGTGGTCGATTAGACTTTCTTTGCCAATAAGACTTTCCTATAATTTCACACCATCCACTGTGCTTGAAATTCAGCATGTTTTTATCGTCAGTATTTTGTTTTCTTTTTTATTTTTCCAGTCCCATTCCCTCCTGGCCTTCTTTTTCGACCACCTGATGCCCGGAAGTCAGCTGACCGTGCGGGAAAAGTCACGTGATAATGGCGGCGGTAGAAACGAGGCCACGCAGCAGCAGCGGGAACCCTGAGGGACGTCAGAGGCGTCACCGCCATGGATAACAGCTACAGTACAGTATTATCAAACAACGACATTTATTAAGCTCAGGGATAGAGAAATGATGGTGGAAATTTATACCTATAGAGGAGGAGGGGGGTAAAAGAAGGAGGATAAGGGAGAGGGTAGTTTTTGATTAGTTGGACGTACAAGCAAGGAATGAGCGGACACGAACAAAGTCTCATAGNGGGGGGGGGTATGGGGGCGGAAAGGGGAAAATGTGGTGATTGAGAAGATATTATGGGATATAATATTAAATTGGTGCCGCTTTCAGTAGTTTGCTCCCAATACTAAAGCTTATCCTAATACTGTTTAGACAAACCAGCTTAACTGGAACTCCTGGGGAGCACCGCAGAAGTTGCGATTAAGAGAAACAGCGACTACCCAGTGGCATTTTATATGGAGCATTTTGTTGTGCACATAATGTTGTGATTATACAGAGATGCTGTTATCAAGATTGCAATTAAGCGGAGTCGATGATATTTTTTTTTTACGGAAATTTTCGTTTAGATGGTTGCTGAATTCTGCTTAGTGGTTAAACTGTAACCCTAATAAGAAATTAAAGAGACCAGTTGACAGAAATCAACTGATGATGTCACAGATGGCATTTTTTCAGGAGATTAATCAAACGAGAACATCCACCGCTCTGTGAAGAGCGAGTAAGAAAACTTGCAAGAAAGGCCAAGATGACGTCAGGCGCTCAGTGTAAAGCGGAAGATCCTATTTCAAGTCTGTTATATTATAATGTATAGTGTCTGGGGTGATTTGTTTGATAAAAGTTGTCAGTGAAGGATATAACATCATAAATTAAGCATTAATATACTGACTGCTTGAGTGATTGATTGGTTTGCTGATGATTGATTGATTGATTGATTGATTGATTGATTGATTGATTGATTGATTGATTGATATGTGTTGTTGCACGTGTGTGCTTGTGTTTGCGGACGTGTGGGCGTGTATTCGTGCCTAACAGTGTGTGTGTGTGTGTGTGTGTGTGTGTGCGTGCGTGTGTGTGTGTGTGTGTGTGTGTGTGTGTGTGTGTGTGTGCGCGCGCTCGCACACACACACATGTCCGCTCCCGCCCGCTGTTAACAATTATATTGTAAAGTTTATCAGTGTTCTGCTAGCCGGAGCGGAGAGAGGGAGTGCTCAGTGAGAGCACGAGATATGCGTTACCATTTCATTTTCATTTTTCCCCTCTTTTGGTATTGCTATTTTGGTAACCTCAGTGTACATTGATGTTTCTTGTATCCATTTGAGAAAATTCTGGGATTCTCTCGCTGTGTAGTAATGTGCACATTTACTCGGGTTAGGCTTAAGAACAGAGTTAGGGTTTAGGAGCGAATTTACGGAAGAGAGAGGTTCCCTAAATAATCGAGAGTTCTCGCATTAAAGATCAGATCTCTTACCATTCATCGTAAGAATTTCATTCGTTCAGCGATGCTGAATGCACCTTTAGTAACGTTCAACTTGCAGAGTAATTCTTACGATGGTAAGAGCTCCCCTCGTTACTGCGCAAGCTCTCGGGTTATTGTTCAGATACTCTGCTAATGATCGTTTCTCTTCCTTAACCCTCGCCGTAATACTAACAACGCCAACCCACGCACACGTTGGTGGAATCCCAGGTTGAAACCAAATGGAGGTGACCATTAAGAACTTGCACATTAACGATGGGATCTCATACCGTCGTAAGAATTACATTAACTCTGCAAGCTGAACGCTACTAAGGGCCATTCAGCACCGATGCATAAATGTGATTCTTACGATGGTTATAAATTCCATCGCTAATGCGCAGGATCTGAAATTTAGTTCGAGACGTGTTTTTTTTTTAATTTTTAATTTTTTTTTGGTTGTTTTAATTTTATTTGAATAATTTTCTCAATATGTGATAATAAATGTTTTTTTTTTTTTAAGCATGACCACACTGTGCCGTCCCATTTTATTTAACATGTTTCAAATGTTAGTCTTCCCTTCTTGAAGTTAGTGAAAGTAATTCTCATACATAAAATAGACCTCATGTATAAGACATATATTATATAACATTGATACTTATTATGATTGTGATATCTGATTACCAACATTCCGTCCTTGACCTGATTTTTACCACCGTCTTTTTAAGTAAAGCATCGGCAGCAATGGAGGAAAAGAGTTTTAAGAATTTTTAAAAGTTATTGTTATTTAATGACCAATGATGCATAGAGGTTCTTGAGACAGAGCTATTTAGAACTTTGTTCATTTCTTTAAGCATTAGTTGTTATCTGAGAATAAAATAAATAAGTGACTGTCACTTTCAAGCGAACGATGTGATTCAAAAATATAGACCAGTTCTGTTGACATATACATAAGTATGTGCTAAAAATCTTAAGAATGTACCAGTTTCATCAAGACTTCCGTATCTTCACACAGGTAAAAAGGTATTATGTGATGCCATTTCCCACCAAACCTCATCTATATCAATTACGACATTTTACGTCAACGGAGAGGATTATGTTTCCTCTTACTTTACCTGTTTCACTTTGTAAGTGATATCTACAACTGTTTATTTCTCTATGCAATCTTCTTCACTTTTGAGCAAGAGAGTTGAGTGCATTCCGTCCAAACATTTCTTCTTTTACAATTTTTTAAATTTTTTTACTCATATTATTGTGACAGCCACTATTACAAAGTTACGTAACTGCTGAAGAGATTGCGCACATCAAGGAACTATAGTCCGTTCCAAAGTAAATAGAACATTTTTTGTTTGTGCTTCAATTTTTAGTCTTTTATTTTATTGTTTATTAGCATAAAGAGGCAGAGTTTGTTGTTTTTTTCGTTTGTAAACCATTTCTATCATGACAGTATTTTCAGATTAAGAAAGAGAGAGAGAGACACTTCATTGAAGTTTGAATAATTTCTGTTGGGAAAGTTTCTAGAAAATCGCACGAACCAAAAAAAAAAACTGCTACGTTTAATTTGGGACGGATGAAAATGATCCCTCATCAGAAGGTGTAAATGTTTCAGGAAAGTAGTCTGTTTTAAGGAATTATTTTTTAACACACGCAGCCTACTATACATAATATAAGTGCTTATCTCGGATGCTGTCATGTGATATCTTTAAAGGTGGTTTTTTTTTTATTCTTTCAACTGCTGACATTTTTTGTGTGTGTAAATATGATTTTATATTATGTCTGAGCTTGCGTGAAAAAAAATCTAAGTGATAAACTAGTGAATTTGTAAATAGTTTTGCCTTTTGATAACAATGACAAGTGCATTTCTGATACAGTAACGTGTATTTACTATGTGCATTTTTTTTGTTTGCCTTCATAAGTTTTTTTGGTTTTTTTCCACTTGTATGAGAAGATGTTGAAGAAAGGACATAGGGGTGTATGATACGATTGTGGTATCATTTGAGGGTCTGCCTATAAACGGTGGCATGTATTGCCATCTTAAATATTACATTTAAATTAGTCATAGTGCATTAATGCTGAATGCACTCTTAGTAGTATTCAGCATGGAGAATTAATGAAATTCTTACCATGGTAAGAGATATCATCGTTTATGCGCCAGCTCTCAAATAGTCGCATCTTTGGCTCGTTGCAGTTGACCAAGTCAATTCACTGGAGATGTAACGTATATCAGTACATTAAAAGTACATGGATTGGAACTGTAAAGTGATGCGTGCTTCCAGTTCAGAGCCTAAAATAACGTGAATACTTTGTCAATGAATACAATATGAATAAATGATTTGTTTTCTGTGTGAAGTGTATCTGGTTGTGGTTTCACTACTTTTTATCAGCATGGCGGGGGTGAACTGAACTGAACTGAACGGAACTGAACTGGGCTTGCAGTTGAATGATCAGAGCTTCGACTTCAACTACGCTTTATCAAGTTTTTGCTTTACATTTTTTAAAAAATTTACATGTGATCTAGCCTGGAGGGAGGGAAGGTTGAGCAATAAGCAAGGCTGTCATTCGAAAAGTTCTTGGGTTCAAATCATTTTATTCTCAATGATAATCGCTGTGTATAAAGTTCAGGTGATAATCTGAGATGACTTGGAAATTGTCTTAATAGAGAAATCCTCCAGGATACAGTAACTCCTGCCAACTTACTAATACTACTATGACTTAGAGACGAGGACTCTATATTTAGTTTCAGCACGTTGGGAAATCCCTGTCCAATGCAACGCCGTTTAGTAAACCTGCTTCAAAGATGGAATATTATTCTATGTATAATTTATTTATGTAGATATTTTTTGGCAGGACTGTAAGATTCATAGAAAGCATTCTTCACCACAATTATTGGCCACATATAGACAGGCTTACCAATCTGACCCCCCCCCCCCNCCCCCCCCTCAGAAAAAAGGCTTCTGTTGTTGAAGAATAAATTTTACAGTGACTAAGGATGTTGGGGCTCTTAGTCACTGCTATAACATGGAGATTGGGAGTGAGAAGGAAAAGGGTCAAACCCTGTTCCGAACAAGATAAGGATCAGTTCCCAAGGGATGGACTTCACACTGCAGTGTCCTGTTGGCACCCGGCGTTCAGTCGTGAGTGAAATTGGTAGTTGACTGTTACAAGTAGGGCAGTTCCAGCAGAAATGCCTCATCAGTTACACTAATTTCTGAAAAGCTTTGACTTCGCAGCAACCAGTTTCGGTTAATATAATGTTTACAGAGTGCATTAACCCTTGTTGAGAACAACTAAAAGTAATTGCTGTCAAGTCGAAGCTTTTTTTAGAAATTTGTGTGAGTGGCGTGGTATTTCTGTTGGAATTGTCCAGCAGTGAGTGATGTGTTCCACAGTTCTGACGGGGTTGACTCCCTGAAGCAAGGCAATGGTACCGTCTGCTCTCCTGGGAGTTGAGATGCGGGCTGTGTGACATGGTCAGCCTGGGTAGTTCTGTGATTAGACTAATTATGCAGATTGTTTATCGTGGAGCCACTGACCTGAATCTGAAAGGGGGGGCGAATCTTTAATCATACATTGACCCCCTTGACTTTGACGTTGTTACCCACGAGTTAGGCAGATTGCAAAGCTTGATATTTTAATACAGTCAACTCTGCTTTATCGAAATTCTCGTGGACAAAGAAAAAGTTGCTATTAAAAGGAGTTGCATTTATCCAGTGACGTTTTTACAGAATTACAACATTTTGATATGTGGAAAATGTTGCACGTAAAGAGAAGTTGCGACTATCCGGATTGCGATTACGTGGACTAGGCTGTATTAAAGACCCGCCAGGCAACAACCTCCCCAAATAAGCTTGTGGTACCACAATGATTTCTTTTGATCACATGTTCTCTAAACCTCAATTTTGGAAATTACGATGTTATCCGATGATGCGAAAATTCAAACTGACACATGTCCTGTCGTCAAGAGTTTTGATCTCAAAAATGTAACAAGCACAACTACCTCCCCCCTTTACCCGCTGGCGAGTTCTGTGCTTTCGTCAATCTACAGTATTAATTCACAGAATTTTGTTACGGGATGCGATATTGAATTTTAGACTATTTCTCTTCATTGATATTTTAGGATTAACTGATTTCTTAAACACCATTGGCACTAGGCATTCGTACTGATTGATGGATAGAAGGAAGTTTTTTAATTGTTTTTGGTTGTTATTTTTTC
>JAWQUT010000430.1:221629-233042 GCA_033807755.1 Ellobium chinense | reverse complement strand
GAGTTTTGAGCTGGAGGGAGGGGGGCGGGGGAAGAGGTCTTGAGGCAAGAACTTCGAATGAGGTTGGTTAATCCTGAATTTTGATGTCGGTACCACTACGGGTAAAATTGGAAAGTTAGAAGATCAGGCCAATGGCAATAGTGTGTTCTACTGATTAGAAAATCTGCTTGGAGGAATATCGTCACTGTACCAGGAAAAGGGCCTAAGTCATATTTCCAACTCCTGAGAGACGCAGGGGAAATATTTTTATGGCAAAGTCAACAATAGTCCGTGTATATCCATAAAACTGCCATTTTTTTGGTGTGAACGTTATTGACGCTTCTTTTGTTTTTTTTTATATATATAAACATTCCAACAATGGCCTTGAGCTCATAAACAACTTAATACACTTATTTAAAAAAAGGACAGACCTGTGTATTACACGATCAATTCATTAGAAGATCTATTTATCAGTAATTCTTAAAAAGCGAACTTTTAAAGAAATCATTGATGAGATTTAAAGACGACTATTTCTTTCTCGAAATCACACTGCTCGACGCTTGGAGTTGGACGCAAAAGAAGAAACAATAGCGACACTACTTTCGCTTGAATCTACGCTTTTCTTCCATGTAGATTTGTTCACATCCAATAATATATGTTTTTAAAGAAATATGAATATTTACAGATACGTCAGTTTGTGAGAAAGCCGACGACTTGTTCACACACCATGCAGCCTTTCAGATCTTGCAAGTCATTATCCCGAAGACCCCTTTTGTCGAGACGAGCCTGTCAGTAAAATAGTCCGCGACAAAACCCACACACAAAATCATCCCAGAAAACTCAATAACTATGAGGACTCTCGCAAGAAGATCAGCCGCTTCCACCAACCAAACCTTGTCAACTCTCGCCCCGACAATCTGTTAGCGGATCAAACCCTAATAGAATGGGTAACCACTAAAAAATATAAAAAAAGCGAAAGGGGGAAGAATCTCAGCTTGGAGAGTTCAGTTAGCGGTCTTGGGTACTTTTCGTTTCAACAGCGACTTTGATAGTGCAGGCCAGGGCAAGTCGGTTCGGCTTCACAATAATGGGTTTGTTGTTGACAGCTCGTGGGAGGCCGTTTGAAAGTGATAACCTTATGATTTAATATCATCCGTGTTGACACTCGGGATAAAATCACACTCCGAGAAAAGGGGTGGGGAAAGGGTTCGGAAAGAACTGGGATGGAATTTTTTGTTTTGTTTTTGCTTAAGCATAAAGAGAGCTAATTCTTCATAATATTTTCAAGATCTTGAAGATGCGCGTTCCAATCTCTATCGCCGGAACGCAGGTGCAGATGCGGTTTTATCATAAAGGAGATGTATCAAGAACAACAGTATGGCCAGGTGCTTTATTTTGTTGACAGGTTGCACTCGCAATTAATGTACAAGATGACTAAACAAGGCAGAAAACGTTTGGTTGTTTTTTTTTCCCGCTTGACACAGGTCTGCGAAGAAAAAGACTTCCGAGGTTACAGATTTGCGGATGTGGGTAGGAGGAGACTGAGAGATCGTAAGAGATAGAGATCAAGCCTTTCTTATAACGAAAACATAATCTCAATTCTTGGAAGCCCCACCCACAAGTCTTAGTGGTCATGGAAGTGCCTCGACTCCAATAGATTTACTTTTATATTACAAATACTAGGCGCCTTTTTTATCCGTTTTCATATCAATTTTCTTTACCGTAAAGTTCGAAAAGAAATTTGCAAGGTTTCTATGCAGGACAAAATACTTCTCTCGTGAGATTCTGAAAAAAAAAATAGCGTTCCTATGTGAAACGTGTGCTACTGAATGCACATGAGTGAAATCTCTCATCAAGTCTCTTCTTTCGTACCCTGGAAGGGCCTTTAAGAATTTAAGTTGTATATAAATACCGACTATTTCCGCTGAAAATTCTTCACAAAATGACAGCATTACATTGTGGATTACGATTCATAACATGAATCCGGTATTAGCCATTAGCGGAGAACTCCGTAGGTCCGTGAGAGGTGTGTTTTCTTTTATTTTTTGTGGGGGAAGGGGGGAGTAAGGGGTGTCCAAGAGAGGCTTAGGGCTCCATAGGTCTTTTCGATACGCTGAGCCCCGTGGGTCCTGTAGAAGTAACCACGACTGGAGAGAACCTCTGTGTGTCCTACAGTAGTCTGGCCCCGGTTTTATGCCTTCCAAATCTGTTAGTTTTCCAAATACCGTGAAACTTCGATATAAGGTACTCGTTTAATAAGTACGCCATCATACTATGTGTATACGGGGGCTGGAACCCAAGCTCTCCTCTGACGCGAGACACTTGCTCCTTGGCGAATATGCGCGCGTGTGTGTGTGTGTGTGTGTGTGTGTGTGTGTACTTTTTTTTTGGTAAGGAGGTGGTTGTGTGAGCGAAAGAGAGACCGAGCGACTGAGAGAGAGAAAGAAAGAAAGACGAGAACGCAAGAACCGCAAGTAAGTCACGCGCAAATGAGCGATAGTAAGTGTATGAATGAGATCATGAGACAATGTAGAAAGGAGAGTATTATTGCATATTGTAATAATTGGCAAATTTGTGAATTGGTATAATGCCTAATAAACTCAACATGAACTTGAACTATAATGACGCTAAGATGACGCGTTCATGTAACACCTTTCCATTTCATTGCTAAGCCACTCGCCATCGTTTTCATCAATGCCGAGTTGCCTGGCCGTCTTGAATCTTCTACTTCAGTAGAATTTTATTTTAAAGTTTTCTTTGTGAAGGTTTATGTAACCACCAGTTGTTGTTTTCAGTTCGCTGACACAAAAAGTTGCTTCCCTTGACCAGATTTCACGGGTCAAGAGTTTGAGTCATACTTTGTTGTCTGTAGTCAGATAGCCCATTTCAGAAATTGTTGTTCATGCATGGCACTTATGCATTCACATTCAAAGAATGGGACTCTGTTGCTAGCGTTATTAAAGATGACAATCACATTTCACTTTTCATTGTTTCTGTATCCTTTCATTATTCAGACTTGATCTCGATATAAAATACTAACATTGACACCCATTATTTGAATGGGAAATTCGATGACTAAACTCATATTGTCTCCTGCATGAAGCTCCTTAATACTGTATGGAGTGCAGTAGCAATATAGTGAACCAGCGCGCACTTCCACTCAGTGAACAGGACAGATTGCATGGCTTGACTAAGCATGACGTCATGGATGTATGGAAACGGAATTCGAAATTCTAATGTCATGGTTGAAAAAGGACGACATGGAGGAAGGAAGCGGCACAAACTTGCCCATATGTTTTTAATGGAATCTTGCACCTTAGGTGAGCAGACATTGACTCTAAAATCAGGTTACACAGGCCCAAATCTTTTTGTTACATTTTACTATGTACTGTCCATTATCGTCACTCCATCCAGCCCTAACTTTCGTTGGCTATTCCCTCTCAGAGGTAATGGAGATACGCATCTGATCTAAAAAAAAAAATACATTACTTTTAATAGCCCAAAACAAATAACGGTTTTTGCAGTATCTCCTCGTTTGACCCACCCCCATGAAAAGCCACTTGAGGCCTCAGGCTATTTCAAGAGACCAGGGGGTTAGCTCATAGGCAGCCCATATCTTTTCAAACCTCTGACCCGCAGGGAAGTAACAAATGCATTTAAACAGGCCACAGCTAAGGTCACTGGGCTCCTGAGAGGGAGAAAAAAATGATGTGATAAATAAATCATCCTTCCTTCTAGGCCCAACCGAAGTGACCTCAAAATTAATACGCGTGTGTAACGTAAACCTTTCCTATGGAATGTCAAACAGGCTGATGATTGCAATTTTACTCACGTGGAGTGATGTCTGAGTTTATCACGTCCGAAAATAGTGTGCTACGCCCCCATTCCATTCTAATGATAAATATATCTCAATACTAAGTATACTTTTTCTATTGACCAAAGGTATACTTTATATCGAGGTTCTGTTGCGTCTTTTCTGTATTCTATGTGTTTCTTTACCTCTCTGGTCTCCGCCCCTGCTCTCTTTCCTTGCCTCAATTTTTATTCATAAACCTGGCGATGACTTCACGGCTTCTATTTTCTCCACGTCATGCCGCATTACAAAAAAAATTCTGTTGTTTGTTTGCGATGGCTGTTGACATTTCTTTTAAAAACTTAAGCCTACAACAAGGCGACCAACATTCTGTCCTTATATGAAGTAGTGGTTTTAGTGTAAAAGCGACTTAGATTAATATACATTTGAGTTGACCATCAGAAAGATGAAAGTATAATATTGTGAGTTCGATCCTTTTAGCCTGTTATGTCACTTCACTATATGGGTAAGTTCCATCAAATTATCGCCCAGTTTCCTGCAGGATGAAAGTGAGACATTGTGAGTTAGGTCCATTTAGCCCACCATGTCTCTTCACTATGTGAGGTAAGTTCCACCAGACTGTCGCCCACTGCCCTGCAGGATTAATATGAAACTTTCTGAGTTCGGTCCTTTTAGCCTGCCGTGTGTGTTCACTGTGTGGAGGAAAGTGCATTAATTTGATGGGTCGGGAACAATTCAATCTGGACTGCTGTGAGCTCTGTGACATGGGTCACCTCATCTCCCATCATTCCGTCTCTCTCATTCTTTTAGTCTTTCTCTCCATCATGCTCTCTCTCTCTCTCTCTCTCTCTCTCTCTCTCTCTCTCTCAGTCTTTTTCTATCTCTCATTCTTTCACGTGCTCTATCTACCAGTTTCGGTTGCCTGTTTTTGTTTTTTTCTGTTTCAATCAAATTTTTCAAATTGACTGTTAATTTTCTTTCTTTCTTTCTTTCTTTTTCTTTCTTTCTTTCTTTCTTTCTTTCTTTCTTTCTTTCTTTCTTCTCCCATATTTCCTTTTGTATTCTGACTACCATCACTTCTTTTTCTTATTCACTCTTTCGTTCTCTTTATCTCTTTCTCTTCCCTTGTCCCACTTTCCGTCTGTGTTTCATTAATGATCCCTAATCTTAAATTTAATCTAAAACTTCTCAAGTTTTCCCTTTTTTTGCCTTCTCATATGCCCTTCTTTCTTTTTATTCCTTCTCTCTTTTTTGCTCCATCCATCCTTCCAACTAATGCTATATTTAGATCTCTCCTCATTTCATCTCAAATTACCATTCATTGCTACTTTTCTGTGTCGTTCTCTCTATCCTCGTTAACTTTTGTCACGCACTTTATTTCTCTCAGTCTCTCCCTATTTCTTTCCTTCATTTCTGATCTCCTTTTCCACGTCATTTTGTTGTGATGCACTCTCTCACCCCCTATCTATTTTTTTAAACCGTGTTCCTTCACCATTCTTCTTTTCTCATTTCTAGTTTGGAAACATTTCTCCTTCATTCCATCCTGCGTAATCTTGCTCGCCAATTTTCTTTCCTTCTTCCTTTATATCTTCTTTGTTCTTCCTTCCTTCTTCTTCCCACGCCTTTCCATCTTCAACTTTATATTCTTCCTCTTTTCATATTCTTTCCCTTCAACAATTTTTACACTTTCTTTTTCTTCTTACTTTTCTTTTGTTTCATCTTCATTGTTTTCTTCTTTTCCTCTTCCTTCTCTCTCTTCCTACTCGCCTCCTCCACTTTCTTCTCTCCATTTTCCCCTACTCTTCTTCATAATTTTCTTTTGTTCTCGTTTTCATCTTTTTCCTTTCCTTTTTAAACACAGCCCACTTCGCTTAAACCCAATCCGGATAATGGCAACTTCCGCTTAATTCCAATATATTGCACAATACAAAATGTTCTATCTCTACATGCTAAAACTTGATAGATAATCGCAACTTCTCTTAATCACGACTTTTACCATGTTCCCGAGGAATTACCGTTAAGCGAAATTCATTGTTTCTTTCTTTCGTTCTCTCCGTCTTCCACCTCATCACTTCACATTTTCATCCTTCTTCTTCCATCACATCTTTCTTCTTCTTTTTCTCTCTCTCTCTCTCCGTCTTTCTCTCTCTTTCCTTCTCCCTCTCTCTCTCTTCTCGTCCTTTTCTCAACTCTTTCGTGTTTCTTTCTCACCCCATCTACTCCTCATTCGCCTCTCTCTTTCTCTCTCTCTCTCTCTCTCTCTCTCTCTCTCTCTCTCTCCTGAATCTCATTGGCTTCTTTCCTTCTTTCTGTCTTGATTTCCGATTACGCAATACCTCAAGAGTTCTTTTCCTTGAAACCTCGCATATTCTCGCACGATTTTGTTCTTCCTTTCTCTCCCCCACTCTCTTTTCCCTCCCTCCATGCCCAGTTTGTGTGTGTGTGTGTGTGTATGTGTGTGTGTGTGTGTGTGTGTGTGTGTGTGTGTGTGTGTGTGTGTGTGTACGTGTGCGCGCGCGCGCTTGGCTTCCAGGCAGGCCTGCAGCACATAAAGGATATTAAAAGACACAGAATAATCCGATATGATTGCGTAAGGAAATCTCGTGGTCGCAGTTTTCCAAGTTGAAACCGTCCAATCACAGACTTGTTTGGTAGAGGTCTGCTCATCTTCATTGCTTTTCTTTGTGCAGTGTTTCCGGGTGGACCGTTCTTGGTCACGTGACCAGGGTAACACATCACCATAAGTAATGAAATGAACCATCTTGTACCTAGGTATGTCTAGTCTAAAAAGAACCGCACCAGTGTTACACACCAAGACATGATCAAGGCAAAGCGATCAAAAATACAATCAAGGTTTAATGATCTGTTTGCTTCGCTTTGAGCATGATTTGGTGCGCAACCCTGCTGCAGCCGTCTCTGGATTTGACGTGCAAGATTACAGCCGAGGTGCAAAAAGGTGCCTTAATTATGGTAGATCTAATGTACTTCCATAGACACATGACCATAATCTAATGGTAGATGCATGAATAAAATGATACAATAGTCTTCTAGAGAGAAAAGCTTTGTGTGTCGTAGATGGGGCAAAGGGTGTTTGGAATGAGAGGGGGANGGGAGGAGGGGATAAGAAAGATCCAGTTTGATAAATACAATCCTGAATTCATGTCACGGAATCAAAACGAGATTTTGGACAGGTATGAGTAGAGGTGAGAATAGTAATGAAAATACCATATCATCGAGTCATCGAGTTAACACAGACTGTTCTCAGTATGCAGGAACTTTCAGATTACTAATAATATCGATCTCATTCTTCAACCATCGTCGATGTTCAGCATTCACTTAAAGTTCAATGACCCCGGAAATGAAGATCCCGGGAAGGACAGAAGCGGGGAAGGAAGGAAGGAAAGATATTGGAGGGAAAGGGGACAGAGAGAACGACCGATAAAAGTCCGATAATGCCAGAAATTCTCCCATGAGGGAAGCCCGAAATTGGAGTTTCCAGTTTCATTCCATTTCTCTGTGGCTAATCTCATGAATTTTAAAAACAGTTGTCTCCTCCTGGTAACATGAGTTGCGGAAACATTTGGAGTATGATTTTACTGGAGGGGAGGGGACGGGGATCAGGGGAAGGGAAGGGAAGGGGGGGGGAGGGGATAGAGAGGGAGGGAAAGACGGGGAATTTTTTCTGTGTGTTTATGTGTGTCAGTTACTTTGTTTTATGTGTGTGGGTGTGTGTGTGTTTAGGTGTGGACATGTGGATATGTGTGTGTAGAAGTGTGTTTGTATGTGTGTATAGTGAGTTTGTGTGTGTGTGTGTGTGTGTGTGTGTGTGTGTGTGTGTGTGTGTGTGTGTGTGTGTGTGTGTGTGTGTGTGTATTTGGGTGGGTGTGTATGTGTTGGACACTTGAATTTGTGTTTGTGTGTGTGTATGTGTGTTTGTGTGTGTTTGTGTGTGTGTGGGTGTATAGTGTGTTTGTGTGTGTGTGTGTGTGTGTGTGTGTGTGTGTGTGTGTGTGTGTGTGTGTGTGTGTATGTGGGTGGGTGTGTATTTGTTGGACACTTGAATTTGTGTTTGTGTGTGTATATGTGTGTTCGTGTGTGTTTGTGTTTGTGTGTGTGTGTGTGTGTGTGTGTGTGTGTGTGTGTGTGTGTGTGTGTGTGTGTGTGTGTGTGTGTGTGTATGTGTGTGTGTGTGTGTGTGTGTGTGTGTGTGTGTGTGTGTGTGTGTGTGTGTGTGTGTGTGTGTGTNTGTGTGTGTGTGTGTGTGTGTGTGTGTGTGTGTGTGTGTGTGTGTGTGTGTGTGTGTGTGTGTGTGTGTGTGTGTGTGAGTGCGCGCGCGTTAAGTGTGGAGAATGGGAGGGCTTAATAAGGACTGCAGTCAAAGAATTAATATTATTCCCTATTTGTGACAACTGACTACCATTAATGACGCTAAAACATTATCATGTTCATGAACAAATGACCTTAGAGAAGAACCCAAATATAGTGTTTGGGAAAAAACATTAATTGTTTTTTATTGTTTCTAAGAAAGATTGCCGATACAAAAATACCCCATTTTCGTCAATAATTAATAGCCTCTAGACTTTCAGCATGGCAAAGATGTTAAATTTTCAAGCATATCCTTGTCTTTGATTTTGTTTGAATTTGTAGTGTGATTTAGACCTTATTTTCCAGAAACTGAATTAGGTCATCTGTTTTGCTGCGACTGAATTACTGGTTTTACGAGTTAGATCAGATTTTTGTTGACAGATTATTTGTTTTAAAGTCCTGACAATGCCCATTTGTTTCCCCACAGCGTTTAAAAAAAAAGAAAAACCAAAATTAACAAATTCACTTGCGCCTGTTTCGCTTACCATTGCATTGATCTTAAAGCAGGCGAAGATGAATTAGTATTTCTACGCACAAGAAAACAAATGGCCTAATTAATTCTGAGTTAAATCATTTGTGTCTGGATATAACGATAGGAATATTGTAACTCTTTCCTATTCCGCTTCTGAAAAATTCACTTCCAAAGTTTCATATTTCCCCAGATCTATATCTGCTCCTCTGTGATCTTTTCCATATTTGGATCATGCTAAGAATACACATCTAATGAGTCAAAAGCTCATACACAGTGGAGAACAGCCTTCTAAGAATGATTTCTTGTATGTTACTGAGTTCAACGAAAGACACACACGCGGACGCGTGCAGTCACACGCACACGCACCACACACAGATAAACATACGTACACATACACACACAGACACACATTCACACATACACACACAAACACATCCATACATGGACGCACATATTATACACACAGGCGTATAAACACAGACACATATACGCACACACAAACACACACCTGCACACATACATACACATAAACACACACACACAAACACACACACACACATACATGCATACAAACATACATACACATATACACACCCATACACGCACACACACCCACATCACTCACGCACGCACGCACCCACGCATACACATACATATATAATATACACACATACCTATTCACACAAGTACCCACGGACACACCAACTCACCAATGAACACACCCACACACGTACACATACACACACACACACACCCATACACACACATACACATATACATACACAATTAAAAACACACATACAGTGTGATACAGTCACCCACTCCATGTCTTTCCCAATACTTCCCTCTCAGTCCATAACTACACGTCGCTAATCTTAAGCCAGGCATCAGTTGAGCACAGACTTGATGGACCACAGGATTGTCAAACAACTTGAAGTGGTACCACAAAAAATACTTTGGACCTCATCCTTTTAAATTTCTTTCTTCTCTTCGCCCCCCCCCTTCCCCTCCCCACCCCAAAAAAGAAGAAAAAAACACATGTCTTTTCCAATGATTCCTGGGTGTCCTTTACTACATTTCACTAATCCTAAGTCAGGGAGTTGAGTACAGGGGTGACGGACAAGGATGAGGATTTCAAAAGCCGTGAAAAAGTATTACAAAGTACTTCAGACTCACACTTTAAGTGTTTATATCCATGTTCTCTTCTTTACCAACATACAATGCACAAACTACATGTATTTTCTAGTATTTCTTCCTTGCTGAACTACATAGATTTAATCTTACGCCACCTAACTAAGTCAAAGACCACTGGCCACANCTTGAGCCAGGCAGTGGAGTGCAGAGTCCGATGGACCACTGGCGTTTTAACGACATGAAGTGGTATCACAAACTACTTCCGGTCTCATCCTTTATCCTCTTAGAGTTCTCTCCCTTCCTCTCCCACCCCCTTCTCCCTTCATCTCCCCCCGCACACACACAAATTACATGTCCTTCCCGATACTTCTTCCTTGTCCCACACCATATCACTAATCTTAAGCCAGGCACTCAGTGCAAAGAACACTGACCACAGGATTTTCAAATGACCGGAAGTGCGAAGGGCCGTTACTCCCTCGCCCGCAATACTTTCCTAGTATAATCATCTCTTGTGGGGTGAAAAGGGGGGGGGGAGTGGGGGGCTCTGATCTCCTTTTTAATGTTTAACAAGTTTATTTATCTGATACCCAGAGCACAACTATGATATCTGAGATAACACCAGAATTATTACACTGGCAACAGGACAGCACACAATACAGATCATAATAAGATTCTTTGGTACCCTAACTGCTTTATTTTAAACACATTTTGGGTGTGTTCCAGATGTTTGTGCCTTAATTTATAGCACGTTCATTTGGCCAAAACACAGATCACAATACTGTTGTACGTGGGCGAGCAACAAAGCATATACATTGCCAGCAAGACAGCACACTATACAGATAATAATAAAGATCTACGTTCAAAGATCACACACATAACAATTAGATTTGAGCGTACACAAATTTTAGCCTCATTTGCAATTACTCCTTTTCTTCATACATCATTAAGCAAAACATCACTTGAACCGGCTCACTGTATACATCCCTTCAATTTCTTTGGGGACCCCTGACCGCAACCCTGGTCCCTTCCGCCTTTTAAGGGGCTGCAGGGGTATTGGTTACTGCCCTGTTAGAAGTGGTACTTTAAGATGCTTTGGTCCCTTCTCAGAATCCTACTTTACATCGCTCTTTCCAGTCCTCTGTTCCTGGTCACTTCTCTTAAGTCAGCCAGTTTTTGGTGTGAAGACATCAAACCAAAGAGCTGGCAAATGACTTCAAGAGGTGCTACTACAAGAAGCATTTCCTCTCTCTCCCATCCTCTACTCCTCTTTCAACCATAGACTGAATTCCACATTCTGAGTCCCAAGAATGTATTCATTTACCCTTCAAAGCACATATCAGTGTTCTTAAGTCAGTCAGTTTTGGTGTGAAGATATGGAACCGAGCTGCTGGCAAATGGCTCTAAGAGATGCTACAAAAGACATTTCTCCTCTTGTTTGTTCCCTTCTCTTTCCTTTTCCTCCCCAAATCTAATTCTATACTCTTAGTCTGAAGACGATATTCAGTCACCCCTCAAAGCACTTGTCAGTGTCCTTAAGTCAGCTGGTTTGCCGTAAAAGTGTCAAACCTGAGAGTCACTAAATGACTTCAAGAGAAACCAAAAGGGGCATTTTCTCCGCTCGACTGCCTCTTCCTCCTCTTCTCCCCCCT
>JAWQUT010000430.1:193238-203537 GCA_033807755.1 Ellobium chinense | reverse complement strand
GTGAGTGAGTGAGTGAGTGAGTGAGTGAGTGAGTGAGTGAGTGAGTGAGTGAGTGAGTGAGTGAGTGAGTGAGTGAGCAAACGAGCGAATGAATGCGTAATACGCACTGTGTATGATTGAGACAGGGGTCAAGGGATTTTGAAGGAATGAGTGAAGAACTGAACCGAACCGCTCTTGATTGACATCCCAACTGATGAAAACGAACGACAGAGCGCATTAATACAACGGAGCGTAAACGAAAACGAAAATAGTGACACTCGCCCCTCCCCAATCTCTTCCCTTTCCCCCAACCCAAATCCCCCCCTGCTATGACATTGAAAATGAAACAGTGTGCGCACGGAGTGAGATTTTTTTTGTTCTTTTTTTAAACTTTTCTTTTTTGTGCATGCAAGATTCTCCTTTTCCCCTCCCCTAAGCCGCTCTGGGAGATCGGAGGTTAGCGTTGACAGCGTTTTGTGGGTGAGCGGTGAAGAGGGGTAGGAGTGGCTCACGCGCTTGTGCAGCACGGGCACAGGTAGGGGGCACGGTGTGAGTGAGAGAGCGAGCGAGCGGAGCGCGACAGTGATATCTCGTGTCGAGGGCAGATTGTGGTCGTGCATTACTGGGGTGAGCAAACCAAACCTGGATATTATTAGTATTATTACTTTCTTACTGTGGCGGTGAGTTACCGCGTGAGTTACTGGGCCAAGTAAGGACTACATGCATGCCTCCCCTAGAGAGAGTGAGTGAGTAAGATTTTAATTACTGAAGTTATTTTAGTTGTTTATTACTTTTATCTAATCACTTATTTTATTTACATGTGTGAATTTCGTTGTTTACTTTTCTCATTATTTCATTACAATTATATTATTATAATCCACGAGAGAGAGGGAGAGAGATAGAGAGAGGAAAAGAGAGGGGGAGGGAGGGAAAGAGAAAGGGCAAGGAAGATCTATGTATTTTATTATTTATTTGTTTATTAGATTTCTCAAAATACGACACTGTTTTTGTTTACATACATATTTGTTGTTTACATTTTCCTTTACATCAAAGCAGTTATTTACAAAATTTCGCATATCGCAAGTCTTTAAAAACTGTGAAAAAAAATTCTGTTAAAAGGAGCTGGAATTATCCAGAGGATTCATTACAGAAATGCAATATTATTATGTGATGTGAAAATATTGCAAATATTATATGAAACGAGCTAAGACATGCAGTATGAATTAACAGAGGGGAATTTATATAGATCTTCTTCATGTGTGAAAAAAATTTCAGTGCTACAGAAATTGCATTGTGGTTTGCCATATACTTTCAAGTTACGTATACATGTTGATAACTTCACAACTCTTTCTATGAGGATATTATTTTTGTGGAGTACTTCTAAAAGTTATTTGAAGTTTATCGTTCATTTTTGCCTGTACTTTTAGAAGGTTTTAGCATGCGCGTTGCCTTAGCATTGTGTAAGCATTCGTGCGTGCGTGTGTGTGTGAGTGTGTGTGTGTGTGTGTGTGTGTGTGTGTGTAAGTGTGTATGTGTGCGTGAGCTGTGCGCGCGCGCGCATGGGTGTGATTGATGTTTAGTTGCTTGCATGCTTGGAGTAAAACCCCACGAACTCCAAATTTCAAGAAACAGACACATCTAAGTTCGCAACCCAACTTTGAGTTCGCCAGTCCTCCTCTGCACTCTTTGAGAGGTTAGACTTTGGCGACTCGATGGGTGAGGAATGAACCACTTGTACAGCTCAGTATAACTGGCAGATAAATGCGAGTTTAAAAGTAGTTTAGTTTTTGAAGTAAAGTGAATAGAGATCTAGAAAGCAAGAGACCGAAAGTTTTCAACGAGTTAGTGAGATATTCAACTACGTTTGATGTTACCCTTATATTATTTTCCTTACTGATCACTCTTGTCACGACAATTCACCGGTCAGTATTTTACTGTTCCTTAGAGAGTTTGTTTGAGCTAAGGTCTGATGTGGCGTTAAGCCCTATAACAAACAAACAAACAAACCAACAAACAAACAAACAAACAAACAAACAAACAAACAAACAAACAAACAAACGGTTCACTGCAAACGGCACTTATAAAACTGTTAATGTATGATCTTCTTAGTCTACTATACAACGATATTTTATTCTTTACTACTACCAGTCTATCTACGAGGGTGGTTCCAAAAGTTTGGGGTCTCATCAGAAACCGTGTCAACATTTACCTAAGTGATTGCATTAGAATTTTTAACAAAGTCTCTCAAGACAGGACCATCAATTATTTTTATAAATTAGTTATTTTCTTTCCAAATGACAGGATTCTTGTTTAGGCAGAAGTGTGCATTATCAGTGTTCTTGAGACAGT
The DNA here is from genome assembly GCA_033807755.1 of Ellobium chinense. Taxonomy (NCBI): domain Eukaryota; kingdom Metazoa; phylum Mollusca; class Gastropoda; order Ellobiida; family Ellobiidae; genus Ellobium; species Ellobium chinense. Next base: position 201,209 of record JAWQUT010000430.1, on the reverse strand, counting down.
TTACCACTCAGGAATATTATGTTTTTTTGTTCAGTTTCTTAAAGATATAAAAGTCAACTGCGGACATAATATAGAGGCATGAAGATGCGGAAATAGTTTGGTTGCGCAGCGAACAGATTCGGCTCCAGCCACATGACGGGTGTGAGTTCGTGTACTGTTTTGAAACTGATCATCCTGAACACCCATTTCGCTAGGAACATTTTCATGCCTAGGATATCTGTAGAAAGGGTCCTTACGTGTAATGCCCCAGTTTTAAGCCTGAAATCTTATTTTACTCATATTTGGATAGTTTTAGTGTGTAAGGTTCTGGTGTATTTCTGATACACTTTTCCGGCTACATATCAATGTATCCAAGATACATTTTTTTTTTTTGCGTCAGAGTTCTTTGAGAGGGTACAAGTTTCAGAAATTAAACCATCATATGATTCTTTTTTTCTCAAAATCTCAAGTTGTTGTATTTTTTGAATACTGTGTTGTAGCCTACGTGAACACAGAAGAATAAAAGTTAAGTCTACTTTTTTCCCTGCACAACTAACCCTGTCCATCCAACACTCACAAACATAACTTTTTAAGGCACTTTATTCTATCTTTGGATCTTAGAGGGTTAATTTTGCGCCCCATTATATTTCAAATACGCGATTGGGGAAAAAAATAGGTGTGCGCTATAGGTTTCTCGAGTTCATATTACAGTAGATAATTAGTTTGTTCGCTCGCCCGTAAAATTTCTAATAACCTTCTCACAAAAGTTGAATTTCCGATGCTCGTGTTGATAGTTATATGAGATACAATACCTTTCAGTTTGACGTGTGTGACGTAACGATTTCACTTACCATCACCACCACCACCACCTCCCCTCCCCCACCTCACTAAACTCATTGATCCTAAACCTCTTTCCCGAATACAGTCATCTCCGTGTAATCGCCATTTCCGCATAATCACAAACACTTTTTTTTATGGTTTAGTCGATTGGTAAACTCAAGCCATTCCAGTTGTTGGGCCCTTTCCAGTACATAAAAATCGAGGACCTAAATTGGTGAGTGGATGGATAAACCAATGGACGAGTAAGTGAGTGACTGAGCGATAAAATGAGCAGATGATCGAATGAATGAACGACAGAGTTAATAAATGGAGAGAAAGGAATGAGGAAAATAAATAAATAAATAAATAAATAAAGAAAGAAAGAAAGAAAGAAAGAAAGAAAGAAAGAAAGAAAGAAAGAAAGAAAGAATGGCTAAAGATGGTATACTTTAACTAACTTAGAGTTCAAAGGGCAAAAGTCCCAATATGAGGCCGTGTTTACCAAAGACACTCTAACCGATTTCCATGCTGTCAGCTGTAAGCGGACCTTTCTTACGGATTATAACAATACTTTCCACGGACCCGGAAAGTTACTTTGAGCAGTTTGAAAGTGTGTCAGGGTCACATGTAAACACCAGGAAGTTAAAAAACAATGTTCAGAGGGTCATGAATATAAGGTTTGAACTACTCTGAAGTTAGCGTCTCTGTGGTGTTAGTAGCAGTGGTTATACATTCAACTTGCAAACCGAGCAGCTCTGGAATCGACCTCTGACGTGGACGAGAAATTTTCTCGTTGTTAAAGTGATGTCTTTCGGTCTTCGTCTCAAAACGGAACTTTCAGAGTGATCAGAAAAAAAAAAATCTGAAATGTCACATTTTCCGGATAGCTTTTATTTCACGTTCGAATCTTTCACGCACGGTTATGGAAGCGGTACGCATGTGCAAGGCATTTACTATCATATTGCCAGTTACGAACCAGACATGAACTTCACATCCGATTCTAGTTTGCAACGTGTAGATTGATCTTAACACCAGGAAATACAATATCTGCATATCTACCTCTGCCAAAACAGTCTGTAAATAATCTGAACTTTAAAATGAAAGCTCTCTAATAATAATAATAATAATAATAATAATAATAATGTGGTTTATAAGTCTTATATCCTGGCATATGCCTTCTCCCGTGACTTCACATTATTATTACCCCAGCAGGCTTAATCACTCTGGAACGTTCTCAACTCTCTAGGAGCATACAGTGTCACTGCCTTTACAGACGCTGATCACTAGCACTCTGACAATATCTTTCGCTGCCTATAGCCAGGTACCCATTTTACATAACGGTGGACTGAAAAAAAATGTGAATTAAAAAAAAACTTTCCCAAGGCATTTACAATATGACCATGTTCGGAATTCGAACCCACGCCTTTTAGATCTTGAATCCAACTCCGTAACCATTTGGCCAGGCTACTCTATGCTTTTATCTGCCATGAGGGAAATATTTTCCTCAGTGCCATACATTTTTATATACATATACTTCATTTATGACAATATATGTAAAAGTTTTAATTATCAGTTAACAGATCACTTTTTCTCCGCTTAATGTAAAATGTTTTCCTTACTATCTGGTCACGTTGCAGTAAAGGGGAGTGCTCTAGATCTACTGTACTTTCATTATTACTAGCTAAACCCACGCAAATCTCTGTAAAGTTTAAGTACCTTCCAATCCCAATAACGTATTTTATTATTCTTTCTGATCTTGATACTGCTTTCTGTCATATTCTTCATCGAAACACACCAACAGTTCACGACATACGACAGAGAAACACACCAACAGTTCAAGTTCACGACATACGACAGAGAAACACACCAACAGTTCACGACATACGACAGAGAAACACATTAACAGTTCGCATAGAAACACATCAATAGATGTTATCAGTATCTCCACTAATAAACCCCGACCTTGACCCGACCTACTTTCCCCTGTAAATGAATCCAAGAGGCGGCAGATGGGACTGAGATAAATCTTTAAAATCACCCGATGCACTGAGAGCAGATGGCACCTTATTAACACTTATCTTTACGTACACACGGTCATACACACAGTCAAACGCACATATATTATCCGTATAGACAGACAATGGGAGAAATAAAATGTGATCGCATATAATTATTTTGTTAACATAAAGAAGCGAAATATCTCGTAAATTGCTTAGAGTCAATCTATTTTTGCTCCCATATATATATATTTTCCGATATCGTCATAGAAAGGAATATAGACTTCTACTTTTCCCTTCAAGCGTTTTTGCTCATTACAATGGTGCGCACGATTCATCTTTTAATGCAAAATTGCGCACCAAAGTGCTAAACAAAATGCTTTTTTTTACTCTATGGATAATGGTCTAAAGAAAGCGTTAAATTACAGTCGTTACTTTGCCATCAGATTTTAATCACTCATCTAATATTCATTAATGCATGTTTGTACTAAGGGATATTTAATATTTGTTTCTCAAGAAAACGTTATGTGGAACTAAAAGAAAGGCTGGCTAGGCCTCAGACGGATATAATGAGAATTAAAGTGTACCAAAAAAAAAATGCATCCGGGTTAAGTTTCAGAATTTCCAATGAGAGAAATATTTACCTAGGCTTACACTAGACACGTTTCAAACTTTTCGCACTAAAGTATGACACTCAATGTCATTAAAATATTTCCCACTTACCAGATAGGCCCACAATAACGGATGTTAGTGGTAGTAGTAGTGATGATGTTGTTGCTGTTGATGATGATGATGATAATGATGATGTTAGTTCATTTATTTTCTACACCTGAAGAAGGACGCCAGTCCGAAAATGTGTGCATTAAATTTGTTAAATTGTTATAGTTTTCTTGCTTTACTTATTTAGATCAGTGCGGATAAATGCTTTGCAAATAATGATGATGATGCTAATGTGATGGTTGTGCTGGGAGGGCAGGGGTATTGACGATGTGTCTTTTGGTCTGGGAGGTCTTTGCGCAAACAATGGATACGGTACTTTCTTATGGTGTTCAGCACATACGTACGCATTTCAGTGTCGGACATGGACAACAGTGATTCTGGTCCCGTTAGGCGGGTGGTCGAGCAATGAAGGGTACTTATGAAATATGTCCCATCACTTTAGATAAGAATCTTTGTGCTTATGTGCATATCATGAAAGTATTTACATTCACATTTTCCTCAGCACACCAGTCTGTAAAATGGGTACCTGGCTATAGGCAGAGAAAGATATTGTCAGAATGCTAATGATCAGAGCTTGTAAATACCAGCAGCACTGTATACTGTCCAGGGAGTTGAGAAAGTCCTAGAGTAACCTGGCCTGCTGGGGTAATAAGTGTGTGAAATCGCATGAGCGAGCATCAACCTAGATACGAGACTTATAAACTTATTATTATTATTATTATTATTATTATTATTATTGAATTGTACTTATGATCAAGGTTCATATTGTTCACTAGTTTCATAAACGCACGCACCAACATACCCGCTCACACACACACATGTACAACACTGCTCACGAATGATGCAGTGACTAACGAAATAAAAATTCGATAACAGGATGCCCACCTGGGCAAAAATTCCAACTAGTCATCAAAATCTCCACCACCTCCTCCCCTCCCCCCTNCCCCCTCCCCCTCCTTCACGGCACACCACACGCCAACCATTAAAACATCAATACCAATGGTAGCCTGTGGTATTACTCACGGCTATTTATAGACTGTTGGTTTTTACCACCAGATTGAGATAGGGAGTGTAGCTGCTCATATTGTTTGCCATAATCGATTTTTCTTATAAACACAGTAATGCAACCGATAACAGAATATAGTATTAATCATACAAAACAACAGAGCTAAAAGGAGGGGGGGGGCACAAAGAGAGAGAGAGAGAGAGAGGGAGAGAGAGAAAGAGAAAGAGAGAAAGAGAAAGAGAGAGTTTATGTAAAGCCTAATACAACTGATAATAGAATAAAGTATTAATCATATACAACAATAGAGCTAAAAGGGAGGGGGGCGGAGAGAGAAAGAGAGAGAGAGAGAGAGAGAGAAAGAGAGAGACAGAAAGAGAGAGAGAGAGAGAGAGAGAGAGAGAGAGAGTTTATGTAAAGTCTATACATTTCATTACAAAACCATCTACACTTAGGATTTCTGCCATGTCACCCATTTTCGTCAATGCGAAATATCTTAGGAGGCTCAGATTGTCTACATACAAAACAATTATAATGTTTTAAAAGCCGATTCTTCTTTGTAAAGCGTCTGCAACTGTCAGGTGTTGCTTAGAATTTGCTGAAGCAAAAATTGTCTTGTTAATAGGTTCACGGTCAAAGGTCAAACACTTTGTTGTCTGTCGTCTATAGGTCTATGCTCCGAATCAGAAATTCGCTGTTCAGCCATGGCAAGCCTATTCAAAGAATGGATGTTGTTACTATAGCTCCCGATTCTCTCAGCCTTAGCCCTAGACTCTTTACAAAATCTTTCTGTCTTTGTCTCTGTCTGACTCTGTCTGACTGTCTGTCTGTCTGTCTGTCTGTCTCTCTCTCTCTCTCTCTCTCTCTCTCTCTCTCTCTCTCTCTCACTCTCTCTCTCTCTCTCTGTTCAGATACAGAAATATCTGTGAGAGTAGTTCTTAGGTTAACTTTAACTTTTAAAACCTTCTTCTAAAGTGTCGGCTGATCTTTTAGCGTCTGAAATAGTATTCCAAACTGATAGACCTAAAATACTGAACGCGTTTTCTCCGTAGAATCCAGTGGCCATAGTGAACACTACTAATGTTTCGGGAGTTTCCCGTGGATACCGCAGTACGTTAACTAACGTAAGGATTATACATACTGCCACAACTCTAAACATGAGCTTTGAGGCGCAGAATTTAAACTCTCCTATAATTGAGCTGTAAGATACTAGACTATTAGTTAAGTAAGATGGACAATCACTGCCCAAGATCTCTGGTCATATGCATAGTCCTTGTCTTAGTTAAAGTACTGCGTTAAATACTGTGAACTCTACTAATGTTTTGGGAGTTTCCCGTGGTTACCGCAGTGCGTTAACTAACGAAGAAATATTGTGCATACGGCCATAGAAACAAATCAATGCCAATTTGCCATACACTTTGGTGTAAAGTTATAACATGCAGACAGGCGTTAAAAAAGAAAGAGAAAAACACTTCCCACTTAAAAAGACTCTATAATCAAGATATGAACACCGACAGGAATATGATGTTATACACATTTTCTTAAACATAGTAATACTTTCAATAAAGTTCAGATAAAGCAGACATTTAATTTGGATTTTAAAGTTCTTGTGGTGATTTACTGAATTTACGTCGTATCTCTATTTGAGGAAATTTGAAAAGGGTATGTGACCATATTTGCCTGCCTGCCAGCCCGCCTGCCTGCCTGCCTGCCTGCTTGTTCTGTCTGTCTGTCTGTCTGTCTGTCTAATCTGAATGAGTGATTGTGGCAAATATATTATATTGCTATTATGTGAGAAATTGTTATAATTGTATCAATAATAATATGTTGTATCACTGGCCACTGGGCTACAAGAAATAACTTCAAGTTTGAAAGACCTCTTGTTCCAATGCAATACAGTCGAGAGTTTTCGATCAGTCGGGTCATTACAACCCACCACCTTAAACACAGTTTGTGTGATCCCTTCTGAAACCTCAACCTTTCTCTCTTTCTGCCTCTCTCTCTGTCTTTCTTTCTCTTTCCCTCCTTTCTCTCTCCTTCTCTCTTTCTCTTTATTGCTCTCACTGTTACTAATTCATTCTATTTGCAAACACTATACAAAGCCATTTAATAATTTCGACCATAGTTAGTATCAGACCACAGAAACTCGACCTAGCCCAGGCGCCGACAGCACCACCTGTTTCTCTGAGTCATGCGGAGTTATCCGCCCATCCATCATGGCGGATTACACACAAACTGATGACGTTTTTGACGTCTGTTATCCTCTTAACTCCGCCGACCAATCGGCCAATAAACTGCAGGCACACGCCACTCCTGAAATCCCCCAATAGCATCCGATAAAATTTATCACTTTTTTTCTGCGGTTCTTTAACATCAACGGCGGTGATTTAACAAGCGACAGGGCTGCCTCTCCCACTGTCTCTCGCAGAAGACCGTATGTGCATTTCGTAGGAGGCAGCGTGGCAGAGTGGCTTTGGGAATGTTTCTCATAAATTGAAGACGGTTAAGTCTGGGGTTTGTGGGTTCCACTCACAGGCCGGACGGTGTTACGTTGTGGTGTTTTCGGGAAAGACACTTCACTCCTATTTCCCCGTTTGTCTCAGGTGTAAATAAGACCTGGTTTTAGAGAGATGGGGCGGCAAGGTGGGGAGGGGGGTGGGGGGAGAGACCAGGGCACTGCACTGTGACAACTAGCAATGACTTTGTTATTTATCACTGCCAATGATGTTAAAGAACGGAAAAAGGAAAGTGATGAATTTTATCAGATGCCCTTTGTTATTAATTTTATTTGTAATATTGTATATTTATATGTATAAAGTATACACTTATTTATGAAAGCATTGTAAAGCAATTTCCCTGCCGGGTAAGCAAAACTCCTATTTTCATTTTCATTTTTCGTCGGTGTCAGACTTACTTTTTAGTGGACATTAAGACACACGCACGCACATACACACACCCGCGCACACAGACACACACACACACACACACACACACACACACACACACACACACACACACCAGCTGAACATAACCAAAGAGCCTTATCTGAAACCTTGCCTCATTCTCCGCGCTAGCCTGATGCTCGATAATCTATAAATCACTTAAAGATGGCATGCGTTGATTCAGATGGATTTGGTTTTGAATTTCAAATATTTGACTCCGTTACATCAATTTTCTTTACAGTAATATTGAAAGTGACAGTAAACTATCTAGCGATCTGTAATGTTTCTTTGCAGTGTGAAAAGTTTTCCTCGTGTTCCGATGTAAACCGTGCGCTGGAATTCAAGGCAGTGAAGTGCCCCATTGTGCCTGATTTCTCCTTGTATACCCTGGCCAGGTCTTTAAGACAGTGGTATCGGCATCACTCCAAGTAATACTTTTTAACATTATAGGGCAGTATGTTACTTTCGGTCATAAAAGATACCTTGCACTGATGACCTACAGTGAAGCCCC
>JAWQUT010000430.1:145766-156686 GCA_033807755.1 Ellobium chinense | reverse complement strand
AGGGGTGGGGGAGGCAGACATCATGATATCCTGGATGCCCAGAAATTGTAATCACCGTGAAGTTTATTAACTCCTTTGCTACATCAGTCTTGAAAGATTTGGATGTTTTCTCTTATCTGCTTTCAATCAAAATCTCTGCCTGGACTTTCGTGATTCTGTTGATATCACCCTCTTTGCGTCTCTCTGACTTTTCAAAATGAACAGATAATATACATACTACGTATACCATTTAAAACAAAATTTTAAAAAAAGCCATTGCTCACGCAAAATAAGATGCCCAATACGGAAACAGATTCCCCCTTCTTCTCTTGTAAAACATTTACGACAGGGTTCGCATGTACGCAGAAAAATACGTTTACACGCACTTTTCTTCGCCTAAAGCAGTTCTTGAATAGCCACATGCAGAATAAAAGTGTCCTCTTTCCAAAAGCCAAGGCTTTCATCATATGAATGAATTTATGGCAAACACCTCGAGGATAACATGCACTCTTAACGATGGAATCTCTTACCATCGTAAAAATTAAATGAACTCTACATGTTGAACGATACCAAGAGCAGCTATGCATTACTGTAATTCTTCCGGTGGTAAAAGAGATTCTATCGTTAATGCGCAAACTTTCAGATTATGGTCTTTTCATATCTGGTCACTGACTGTCTTAGTTTCAATATTGTTTGTCCTGTCTGGGGTTTACTTGACAGCGATATCAGTTAGAACGTGTCAATTTTGCACATAATGTTGGCTTTTTTTTTTCCTGTTCTTTTAAATCCTTTCTGATTTTTGTTTATTATTTTTTTATTGTTGGGTGGTGTTTTCGGTCTGAATAAACAAACTGGAACTGAACTGTTTATTTTCTGTTTTCCAATACGCAAAAAATGGTTGGGCGTTACTCGGAGTTAGAATGTCATTGCGTACGCTCACACAGAATGAGCAAACCCAGTGCGAACGCGCTGTAAAGATGGGAGTAGATACGAACCGAAAGAGATGGACAGAGTAGATATGCCGAGACAGGATGTAGTGGTAGTGGTAGTGGTGTGTTGGTGATGGCGATGATGTCGATGAGGTGGTGGTGTTGTCGTAATGGTGGTGGTGGTGTTGATAGTGGTGCTGCTGATGTGGTGGTGGTCGTGCTGGTGGTGGTAATGGTGGTGAGCTTTTAGAAGGAACATCAGACGGGCGTGTGAGACATTTATAGGGTGTAATTGATGAGCATAAACCAGTGGGGAAATATTCAGCTCGTTACTCTGGGCACAGCCACATCAAACCCCTGCACGTCGGGTGAGCATAATTAAAGGGAACAGTGGAGAGGAGATAGAAGCAAAACACACACATACAAAAAAACGATACCGAAGAAGAACGATTCATTTTTTTTTCGTTATTTTTCTGAATCATCTGCGATTTTGAGTGGGCAGAATATTTCAAGACGTGGATTTGTCATAGCTGTGTGTGTGTGTGTGTGTGTGTAAGGAATGACCAGACATGGAAAGTTCTTAAAGCACCGTCTTGAGGTCACCAAACAGGAAGGAGTTTGAATTATGTTAGGAGTTAGCGTTCCTTCTAATCTTAGCTATGACTGTATCAGAGATTTGGACTTCTCCTTATCCAAGCGCGGCCCCTCTAGGCCATCCTCATGGTCATAAAACTTGGGATCTTCTTTGTGTACTCTGACCAAAATGCAAACTAGTTATGTGACTACAAACCGTCTATGTCCAGGCAAACCGTACTGATAAATCGATGAGTAGACTCATTAGGCATTATGCCGTGATGAAACAATATTTAAATTCAAATGGGCAAGTTCATAATGCTTTATACCCTGTGTTCATATGATACGTCAACCAAACAAGCTTTATGCCAGATGCTCATATGATATGTAAACCAAACAAGCTTTATGCCAGCTGGTTATAATATGTCAACCAAGGTAGCTTTATGCCAGATGGTCATACGAAATGTAAACCAAACTAGCTATATGCCAGAAAAGCTGGTTTGGTTTACACATCGTATGACCACCTGACATAAGACATAAAGAACTGGCAACAGACTTGCCAGCTGAGCTTTCCTGACCTAAACGATGACCAGTTTCTGGATCCGTTCCTTTTCCTGTTCATCGGCTCAGACTTTAAAGCAGTTATTATTGGCTGAATAACAGAAACGAGAATAAAGAAAATGAGGCTTTAGAAAGCAGAGAGAGCCGGCAAAGAACTAGACAAAATCACCATCTTTGGAAGCTCGTTCATCCAGTTCGCATTCAGGGCGACTTCTCTTATTTTTATTCAGCAGTTCAACTGTAACCGATTGCTTTCCGTTTCGTTTCTTTTTTCTTTTTCGATTGTTTTTAAAAAAACTCATCCTATGACGTCATAACCGGTTATACCGTGGGAAACTATCGAGAAAATTGCATGGTGTTTTTTTTGTGTTGTTGTTCTGGATATCAGTCGTTTTCATTCGTTTGTATCTCTCACGTTCTCCCTATCCATTCTTTCACCGTTCGCTTTCTTCTTTCACATTCTCTTACTGTTTTATTCTTCCTTCTTCCCCCTTCGCCTTTCTTGAATCTTTCTTCTGTCTTTCCTGCGGTTCGCTTGAAATTTTAGCTCCTTATTACACAATACACATGCTTTTAATTACCTCCCCTCCTTAAAAAAAAACTAAAATGTCAACGGGGATATTATTCCCCTTGGCTAACGATGGCATAGTCCAACTAAAATATGATGACTTGAAGCCATGCGCGTAAAATGAAGTCGAAGAGATCGCGGAGTAATTTCTTGCCCTTTTTTCCCCGTTTTTTTGTTTTTGAATAGCGGATGGAGAAATTATGAGTTCTACGGCATGGTTTTTGATCCCTGGTGTAGGGTGAATTAATTTCTGACCCCGGTCATAAGCGATTGTGGCATGCGAGGGGGGAAAATTATATTATTTCATTTGTTTGCCGGTTTGATTGATTTTATGTTCCTGCAGTTATTCTCTTTATTTAGTTTTGGGGTAGAAAGTGGAAGAGCGGAGTGCAGGGGAAAAAGGGGGGAAGAATTTGATAAAGAGGAAACGCAAGTGGGAGGAAACAGGTCGAGTGGTTTTTCGATTTTTTTTTGTTTGTCCAAATGTAGAGCGGGGTAGGATGGGGGTCAAGGTTTGTGCTGCAGATGAGCTGTTCATTGTACTTTAGAATCCGGTTTATAGCAACTTGTCGATCGCATGCGAAACTTTCAATTTAGAAGAGCAGCAAATTGTTATAGTACCTTTGTATTATGGGCCTCTCTAAAGATGTTTGCGTTACTGTATGAACAAATACCCTCATAATATGAACAAGCAGGATGTTACACTGCGGGAGACCAGCAATTATATTTTTATGTGTTTCATTTGTAATTCTATGCATTTATATATATACGATGCGTTCTGACCTGTATGTTTGTATTATAAATGATATGTACAGCATTGTGCGCAATTAACCCAGGCGATCAATAAAAGTCCTACTTTTTTCTCTTAAGTTGAGTAGGTATGTGATATCATTTTCAGTTATATCAGAAGGAAAATAGAATATTCTAATTTCTAAAAGATGTTGCAAATTTGCGAAAGTTGCGTCTAATCTTTTTGTAATTAAACGAGGTCAAAAGTTTCACAAGAGAAGGACAACGTTGTCTCATTTTCGTGAAATTGAATTTGGCAAAACGATCCTGGTAAAGACCATGTAATGTATAAAACAGTTCAATAAGTTAAGCTATAATGTATTGAGCACATTAAATGAAAAAACAAAATTACTGGTTTTATCACTGACATTGCTTGGCGCAAAATTCCGACATCGGTTCATGTCCGTAAAGAGCACTTCCTGTTTCAAAAATGACATTTTGTAAAGTTTCTGAACAATTGTGTGCAAAATTCCGAAATGCATTCCTTTCAGAGAATCATACATAGAACTATTTGGCAGTTTTCAGTCGTTCCATAAATAACTACTGAAGCTAAAGGTATAAGGTTTGGAGACAGTATTGGAGAGGTTATTGATGATCGAGAGGTGTTAAGCCCAAATTTCTGTCAGTATGCCGTTTATCAGGATATTGCCTCTAAGCGACAAAATGACCCAGGTGACATCATACAGCTTATGTGTAAGTGTTTTATTCAACCTAGGTATATAGGCCTAAGTATTCGACTTCCCAGGCATCAGAACATTTTTCGTTTTATCGGGGGTCCCGTTTAAAGTTGCTATCAGTATAATAACCCTTATGATGAACAACTTTAGATACTGTCATTTCTGATTCCTTGTATAATGTAGAATGTAGTGCACTCATGAGATTGGTGTTGTTTTTAGTCCATGCACACCCGCCATTGTCGAGTCATTGGCTCGTGTTTTATGAGGTCTGGCATCGGTTCAGGAATGAAAATACAGCAAACGTGCCCTCAAAATCTTCAGCTGTAGCTTTGCATGAAATCGGAAACTCTTGAAGTGCTTGTTTGTTTGTTTGTTAATTTGTTTTGTTTGTTTGTTTGTTTGTTTGTTGTGTATGTGTGTGTGTGTGTGTGTGTGTGTGTGTGTGTGTGTGTGTGTGTGTGTATGTGTGTGTGTAAAGAGAGATTCCAGTGACATACTTGTGGGCAAAGGTTGTTCAAGAGAAAAGATGGGAGGAGAAAGAGAAAAAAAGAAAGAGAGAGAAAGAGAGAGAGAGAGAGAGAGAGAGAGAGAGAGAGAGAGAGAGGAAGAGAACAAGAAGCACGATTAAATTAGTGGAACAAAAACAAAAAGAAAGGCTGAATTAAACAAGAGAGATGTAAAAAAAAATAATTAAAACAACAACAAAGTTATGTACATAGATCGTAGAATTCGTGCAGGGAATCTAACTGTAGATAAAAAAGTCTTTACTTCTCCGCCCTCAGTTTTGTAAGTCAACGACGCGAGCTCATGGAAACTCACACACACACGTACGCACTCTTACTCCGTCAGGCTGTTCTATCCCCCCCCCCCNTTCTCTCTCTCTATCTCGCTGTTTCATTCTGTTTCGCTCTGCTTTGCACACACACTCACTCACTCACTCACTCACTCACTCACTCACTCACTCACTCACTCACTCACTCACTCACTCTCACCCACAGCGGGATCAAATAATATTTCATCTTCCTTTCATTTCTCATGCGAGAAATAACCCGGAATGAATCATTGAACACTCGAGTCCTCAAAGTGGGAGGGAAAAAAAAAAGATGTAAAAAAAATGATAATGCGAAAATGCCGTGGTAAAAGAACGCGAAGGGAAACGAAGGCGAAGAGGGAGGAAAGCGGAAGAAGAAGAAGAAAAAAAAAAAAAAACCTGCGTGGAAATTCTCTCGCTCACTGCAAGTATTCGAGTATTTCTGGTGGATGAAAAAGGAACGGGAAAAGAAAGGGGAGAAAAAATAGAATTATTGTCACAAGGCAAGGGGATGATGCCATTAGAGTTTTCTCCCTTTTTGGTTCTTATTAGGAAAAGATGGACGGGAAATTGAATCTTCATATCTGAGGATGATTGGAGGGCAAGAATAAACATGGCGGCTTCTTTTAATGAGGTCACTTTCACCCTGCCGTGTGATTGGTTGATTTAAATTGCTACCCGTCAGCAGTGCAGGGAGCCTTGTGTTGGAATGAGCCTACCAGCGCATGCGCAGATTTCTTTGATGCATTACGATTTTTGACAGCAGTGAAGGGGGAAAAAGAAAATTAAAAACTGTGAACTGCATGAAGGGGAAGTAGGTTAACGAATAAATTAATGGGATATTTGGAGGAATAGCCACTGCAGTTTACGGGAGAGAAATGGATGGATGTGTGTGTAACATTTTGGCAAAATACCAGCAAGTAAACAAGATTATATTTACTGAGAAAAAAGTGAAACTGTAAAAAAAACTTACTAAAGGAAACGGGGAGGAAAGAGAGCGAGGGTAGAAATGAAGGAAGGAAAGAAGGAGAAAAATATGGGGCGAAAGAAAGAAAGAAAGAGAGAAAGAAAGAAATGAAGAAAGAAAGAAAGAAAGAAAGAAAGAAAGAAAGAAAGAAAGAAAAGAAAGAAAGAAAGCGTGAATGAAAGAAAAAATAACACAGGAAAACAAAAGACGAAAAAAAAGAAAGGAAGGAAGAAAGAGAGAAAGAAAGAAAGAAAGAAAGAAAGAAAGAAAGAAAGAAAGAAAGAAAGAAAACAAAACTATAAATGAAGAGATGAAGAAGAATGAAACATCAAAGAGAAGGAAAATATGAGGGAAAAAAAGAAAAAAAAAAGATGAAAGAAAACTTTGCCTATATTACACAATAATGAATGTAACAAACACATTGGCAATGCTTTCGATATTCGGTCACAGCTCAAACATGCTTTCAACTTTTCCGGTACTAAAACGCGTTTGGGATGTAAGTAGTAATTGCTACCATGGTGATGGTTACGGTGGTAGTGTTTGTGATGGTAATAGTGATTGTACGAGTAATTGTAGTAGTAGTAGTGATTTGATGATGGTAATGTTTTTAACCCTGGCACGAACGTGCATTAATTTTGAACTTGTTTTCAGCTGGTTTGCTGTTGAGGAGTCTCCTTGTAATGAAGCTGGTGGATTTAAGTTTGACCTAGTCATCGTCCTACTCTACTGTTGATCGATACTAAGAGTGCATTCAGCACGGATGTACTAATGACATTCTTACGATGGTAAGAGATCCCATCGTGAATGCGCAAGCTCTCAGCTGTTTCAAAGGCTAGTGGTAGTTTGTGGTGGTGTTAATGCTGTTGACTGAGGCAACAAATATCTAATTTTAGCCTTTTCACTTTTTCTTGATCTTCTTTCACCGTGAACGCTTTTAACTCCATTTACCCTACGTCTCTTCTTACCGATTTGTTTCATTTTATAAAAATTTATCCTGATGAAGAATTACATTGTTCGTAATTATTTTATATCATTTTATAAATCCACTTTGAATTTTAAATATTAAAATGTCTTTCTCAATTCTTCGCTGGTTTGGACAGAACTTTAAAATTTTTTTTTTAATGTGTTACAAGTGATGATAGTTGTAATAGTTATGGTCATAGTGATGGTAGTTGTAGTAGGGATGATGATAGTGATGATGCTTGTGATAGTGATGGTGGTGATGGAATAGAATATCTTGTGTCTGAACTAAGATGGATCACAGGTGACTGGAAACATTCATATATTTTATTGAACTTTGATTTGCTAAATCGTCTTCAAATATATTAAAGTGACATTTGGAACTTCTTCCCTAGCTCTGATGTGACGGAAGCTTTTGAGTTTCTTTAATAAATTTCTTCTCATTTCCGACCTTGCGCAATAACAGTGGAATCTCTTTCCATCATGACAATTACACTCACTCTACGTGTTGATCGATACTAAGAGTGCATTCAGCACGGATGCACTAATGACATTCTTACGATGGTAAGTGATCCCATCGTAAATGCGCAAGCTCTCAGCTGTTTCAAAGGCTAGTGGTAGTTCGTGGTAGTGTTAATGCTGTTGACGGTGGCAACAAAATAAATTTACAACTTGCTTTCCACCTGTTCAGCGCCACTGCCCGAGTTTCTGGTAGTAAAAATGGCTGATAAAGACTGACTCAGAAATGAGGTGCTATAGTATCAGGTCTCCTCATAGGCGGCGACATAATGGGGGTTCTTACTTCATACAGACTTTACACACTGGTAGTTGAAATTTGACGGCGTGGAGCGACAGAGAGAAGATTAAAGTCAGATATGTCATAATAATTTATGTAGAGCAGCGTGGTCGAATGGTTACGGCGTTAGACGAAGGTCGTGGGTTCGATTCCCTATTGTGGTGTACGTGCTTTGGGAAAGCATTTCATTCACGTTTTCCTCAGTTCACCTCCTTCAATAAACTGGGTTCCTGGCAATAGGCAGTAAAAATTGTAATCAGAATGCGAGTGATCAGTACTTATAACTGACAGCGACATTGCATGTTTCTTAGAGAATTGGTTTACTACGTCCACTTGGTTTAAGAATCGACATCATTGCACGCTGGGCAGCCTCATTGTGTACCCCGTCCCCCCGGCAGATGGCGCTGCGCTGCGCTGTCACAGGGAGTTGATAATATCCTAGTGTGATCGGGCTTAGTGGGATAATAATAGTGTGAAGTCTCTAGAGCGGACATTAGCCTGGATACGAGACATATAATTGGCATTATTTTGTTCAATATTAGTTTATTATTTTCAATATTGCCGTAATCACCACGTACACAATGTAACCTCATGAATATGATATCCATGAAATTAATCCATAATTTCGAAATTTAAAAAGTTTTGATTTAAGAGTAAAATCATGGTACTACAGTAAAGGTTAGGGACATACGAATCGGAATATGTTATCGAATATTTGGGATTGGAGTTGGATAAGTGTGTACTGTGGCCATCATTTTCTCGACAGATGACTAGCGCCATTTTGTCGCGACGTAATCTTTGCGTCGACACGTGAGAACTTGCGCATTATCGATGGGATCACTTACCATTGTAAGACTTCCATGAACTCTGCATGTTGAACGCTACAACGGGTGAATTTTACACTGTAGCCAGGCGTGCAAGATTCAAAAAGGATCAATTTTTTGGACAAGTCCCATGCGGATTCAGTATGGTAGT
This sequence comes from Ellobium chinense, assembly GCA_033807755.1. NCBI lineage: Eukaryota > Metazoa > Mollusca > Gastropoda > Ellobiida > Ellobiidae > Ellobium > Ellobium chinense. The sequence goes on along the minus strand of JAWQUT010000430.1, from coordinate 148,101 downwards.
CCTTATGGTGCCCGTTCGGAATACAATAGAATTATGGTCATTGAGACCAGTCGTTTCATTGCAGCATACATCGTTTAGAAGGGGAAAAAAAGGTAGATAAACAAAGAGACTAAACAAAGAGACTATTCCCCAAGAACATTTTTAAAGAAATGAAACATACCATACAAAGAATATGCATATTCTGTTGGTGAGGAGAAAAGGAGGGAGGGAGAAGGGGAAGGAGAATCATAACCCTCTCCTCTTCCATCTCCCCAACATTGATCCGCCTATGACAGCCTTTTACTATGACTGGACACAATGTTTGCACACCACCATATGGCGCGAGTTGACACAACTTCCGGTTATGGGTGCTTTGGCGCAGCGTAAGGTCATGTCGATTAGTGAACGACCCCTGTGGCGTCTAGTGATTTTGTCCATCTGTCTTTCCGTGTGACATCCGTGCCGTTTGAAAATACAACAACACCTGACGACCTTTAACCTCACTTACTCGAAATTGGGAATACCACAGGATCTCTATGTGTAGTGCTTGAACTCGGGACAGTATTTCGAAATTTTTTCACCTCTTACTTCGTTAAGGGTATCTAGTGGTAGGATTAGAAAAGAGAAAACACATATAAAAGAATTTCTAGACAATGATTATATTTATCTAGGGACCATCCCAAGATTGCGTGTTTGTTTGTTGTTGTTTTTTTTGCCCTCTTTTGCTCCTACCCTTATCCGTCCCCCTAACCCTAAACCAAGCATTTGGTGGGAGCGTGCCGTCATGTCACCTTTAAATCATCGTGGAGCAGCGTGGCCTAATGGTAATGGCGTTGGACTCAAGATCTAAAGGTCCTGGGTTCGATTCCCGACCACGGTCATGTTGTAAGTGCCTTGGGAAAGCATTTCATTCACATTTTCCTCAGTCCACCCTTCTGATAAATGGGTACCTGGCTATAGGCAGTGGAAGATATTGTCAGAATGTTAGTGATCAGCGCCTATAAATGGCAGCGGCACTGTATGCTCCCCAGGGAGTCGAGAAAGTCCTAGAGTGATCAGGCCTACTGGGGTAATAATGGTGTCAAGTCGCATGAGCGGGCATTAGCCTGGATATGAGACTTATAAACCGCATTATTATTATTATACAGTATCTAAATCTTAACTTAGAGCGCCTTTCGTAACTACCTGATTCTGGCACCGCAAACATCTATCTCTTTTATGGGCAATATTCTTGGACATCCCCGTCTAGAATTTAGTTTAGGGTTAAGGACATGGTGAGAGAAGAGAAAGCGTTCCTGGACAACGATAACATCTGAGGATTGTCCTGTTAGTGCTTTTTCTTCCTTGGCAATCTCCTAACCTTACCCCTAACCCTAACTAAGCTCAAGGTTAGATAGCCCAGGGATATTACCTAAGGTCTAACTGTATCAGTGAGTTTTTCTTCGTTAGAGACGTCTGTGGTTACCGCGGTCTTGCTATTATGTGTTTTTGCTACTTACATGGTTGTTGCCCTCGGTCACGCCATCAATTCAGATTTGTCCATGAAGGTTGCTGTCCTCTGTAGGTCGACAAGGTGTCCCCCCCCCCCCCCCCCCCCCCCCCNACTCCCCAGAGTTTAATCTCGACAGTCGTTTGTGTGGGCCAGGTTTGCTCTCTCAAGGTTGTGAGACTGGGGCATTCCTGGAGGATGTGTTGAGGTGTTTGGTCTGCGGTTCTGCTGCAGGGGCACAGCGGGCTAGCACTGAGTCCAGTGCGCAGAAGGTGGGCTTTTAGTCCACAGTGCCCAGTTCGGAGTCTGAATATTACTCTCTGACATTTCCTGTACAGCTGGTGCATTGGGTTTTGAGGGAGACTATAGTTCTGGTGCTTGTCAATGAGGCTAAAACCGAGACATCTAAGCTTGTATCATTACGTGCTTGGTCAGAGTAGTCTCTGTAGGAGATCATAGACATCTGGATGAAAAGGAGAGAAAGAAGTAGGACGGAATAGCAAATAAGAAAGGAAGGAATCTGCTTTGACTAAAATTCTGGGCGAAAAAAAGGACAGACCGATATAGGAATAGGAGCTAAGAAAGAAAGAAAAGAAAGAAAGAAAGAAAGCAAGAAAGAAAGAAAGAAAGAAAGAAAGAAAGAAAGAAAGAAAGAAAGAAAGAAGAAAGACAACAAGAAACAAAGAAGAAAGAAAGCAAGAAAGAAAGAAAGAAAGAAAGAAAGAAAGAAAGAAAGAAAGATGAGGAGCGAAGGTCGATTAGACCCCTAGCTGGGGGCTAAACGTCAGGCCTGCAAAATAATATCTTAATACCTCCCTAGAGATTTGGGAATGTTCATTTTTGAGGTGATGGTGGGGATGGGGGTGA
>JAWQUT010000430.1:77068-94271 GCA_033807755.1 Ellobium chinense | reverse complement strand
GTTTGTGTGTGGGGGAAGGAGGGGGGTTGCCTGTGTTTCCTTGAGTATAATGTAACCAAGTGTGAATGATGGCTCGTGTAGTATACAAGTGAAGTGTACTGGAATAGCAGAGCGGGTGAGGACTGAGTGCAGTTGAGTATGTAGTGTTATTGTCAGCTTAGATAGTTATCATTTGTACTTTTTATATTAGCATTTGTATTGGCCAGGACAGGCCTAAAAATAAACAAATCTTGAATCTTGAATCATTAAGAATTATGAAATTTACTTTAATGTTTAAATATACACTGAATACAATAGTAAATGTTTTCCCTCCAGCTCCTCTGTCCGTTCTCATTGAACCTTCTGAACAAGTTGTCGACGCCGGTCACGCTGCCCAGTTCAACTGCACCACATTTGGTCATCCAATCAGCACCTTTGCTTGGTTCAAAAATGGCCGTCCATTGGTTGAGACGTCCAGGGTAATTGTCCAATCAGATTCCATGCTGATTATCAGTGACGTTGGACGTGGGGACCAGGGGATGTACCAGTGCTTTGTGGGAAATGATCATGACTCCGCCCAGGGGGCGGGACAGCTGTCACTTGGCGGTAAGTTCTTGGAATGTAAATTGAATTTTCTGGTCTTTTCCAGTAATCTTATGATAAAATATATAATTAATGAATGTGAAACTTTCCTGTTCACGCCTTTAACTTATTCATTCTTTTGAGTAGCTTCCAATACAATCAACTCTGCGCAATGGCAATGGGGATAACCACAGTTTCCGCTTAATTGCAAAATACATTTTTTAATGCCAAAATTATGTATAAATATAAGTGTTCGAATAATAGCAATATAACTTTTTCATGATTTCGAGAAAATTTGGTTAGAGTTCTGGAGTTGACTGTATGTTTTTATTTTATGATTTCCTTTCTTCACGGTCTTTTTGGTCTTCTACTTCTATTTAGTATTGCTGCTAGTACTTACTAATAGTGATCATTGCGCAAGTATTATTAGTGGACTATCACGTAGTCTAAATCAGATCATTTGCAAACATCCCAAACAATCTGGAATCAGTTAAAGATGTTGCGCATCAACGAAGGAATCTATTACACTCTAAGAATTATATTAACTCCGCATGTTGAATCTTACTAAGGATACATTCAGTACCGATGCACCAATGTATTTCTTACGATGTTAGGAAATCTCATTTTTAATGCGCAAGCTCTCAAATTTGTCAAGATGCTGGTTGAAACAAGCCACAGAAGTGCCCAGAATTTGTATCTTGAGTTCTACTTACTAATGCTTCGAACTTCCATCTCTGCAGCTGCCCAGCCCATGTTACTGGACGGTTTTCAAGAACAGTTTGTCCGGACGGGTCAGAAAGTGACCATGCACTGCAGGTTTTCTGGCAACCCCATTCCACAAGTGAGTGATGACCTTTGGTTGATTGGTAAACCTGACCAGTACTGTGAGTCTTGAATCAGGTAGTTAAGTGTCATACCTTGGAAAATGCTATGAACTTTCAAGGCATCGCATAGACTACCAGTTGTCTTCCATCCAGTCAAAATAAGGCTCAGTTTGGTAAACCACGAACTGAGATATCAGGCTCTAAAAGTCAATAGGACCATCCGATACTAACTTTTTGTTTTCATGGGAAATCGAGTGTAGAACCATTTCCGAAACATAAACGCACTGGTTTCACTGGTAAATGATCAGTAACTTTTTGTTTCATTTGGAAAATCGAGTGTATTTCTGACACATAAAAGCACTGGTCTTACTAGTAAATGATCAGTAACTTTTTGTTTCATTTGGAAAATCGAGTGTATTTCCGAAACATAAAAGCACTGGTTTTACTGGTAAATGATCAGTAACTTTTTGTTTCATTTGGAAAATCGAGTGTATTTCTGAAACATAAAAGCACTGGTTTTACTAGTAAATGATCAGTAACTTTTTGTTTCATTTGGAAAATCGAGTGTATTTCTGAAATATAAAAGCACTGCGTTCACTGGCAAATGGTCAGTAACCGAGGATAAATCTGAGTTTTTGTAATGCAGTTTAGATAAATTATATGATGTGAAATTCGTGGCTTTCTTATTTTTCTATCCCACTACATGGGTTGATGCCCTGCTGCTTTCGACAACTTGCGAATTTATTTCACTATCGCGTTCAGCGTTGTGGTGTAAAAATGGGGACAGGTTCGACCGTGGCGTTGTAAGGACTTCGCTTTGATTTATAGAATTTACATAATTATGATCCCTGGCAATGAAAGAGTTACTGCAAGTAAATGTTTTTGTATGTACTTTTAAATGTTACTCTTTGGGTTTGTTCAGGTGAGCTGGTCTTTAGATGGCGCTGACCTCCCTTTGGATCCAGCCGTAGCCTGGAATAGTTTCATCACATCGGAAGGTGACGTCATGAGCTACGTGAACATATCGCGGGTGGAGGTGGCGCTAGGTGGAGAGTATACGTGCTACGCTGCCAGCAAGGTCGGGGAAGCCAAACACATCAACAGGCTGAATGTGTATGGTGAGTATAAGCTTACTTTAAGCTAATCTCAACCGTCCCCAAAACCACAGTAAACCATGGTTTGTGTTATTTGAAGAGAAAAGGTCTTAAATTTAGGCAGAACTTTAAAAAATATTTTACAAAAAAATCCGGGTCCATCTACAGGTTTTGGTAATCCCGGTCCAAAAAGGAAAGAAAATTTCTCCAGCTGATGACGTCATCGAAATTTGCTTATGCGTTAGTATTCAATAACAGTAACAATTAATAACAGGTATACACAGTATACATATGAGCAAACGATATAAGCCTAGATAAAGCCTTTCAGTGGCGAAAAAAAAAACCCCAAAATACAAACCATCGGCGAGAACTACAGTTGTTAGGCCAGGGAAGTGAAGAAGGAGGACGAGACATACTCACACGGTAAAAAAAATGTTCAGTCTCAGGGTTGCCTAGTCAATGCATATCACTGCATTACGGGAAATCCTGAATTCCTTCACCCATCGCGCTCGTGACAGCCATAATGCTTACGTCATATACGTTATAGGGTGGAAGGCCGTGCGCCTCGCCACTCTTATACAGACGGGTGGTAACACGTCTGTGTGAATCGTGTAATTTCATGTTTAAGCAGCAGATGTTTCAAATTCTACATGCTGGGGAAATAAACAGACAGAGGACTTTGCCTGACTAGTATGCTCGAACATAAAAGGACAGGTTTAAATATTTGCTTCATACTCTAAAAAAAAAAAAGCCATAATATTTTTTCAAAATTTTTAAACCGCATAGACTACATACACTTGTTCCGCCTGACTGTTTATAAGCAAACACCCCTGAAATGCAAGGATTTGCACAGTGCGTACGCCGCCATTGCTCGTGCTATGTAACGTCACAAAATGAGCAAAGTTAGCAGACGATTGGTGCAAACCGTCTGTACCAGTCGTCTGCTATGCTGTCTTAGCACCAGTCTACATTAAAATTTGTATCAATTTTCTTAAGAGATAAAGTCGAGTGGAGACATTTGACACTGGTTTTCTTGACTTTTTAAAAAAAATTTAATGTAACAAGGACTTTATTTCCAGGTAATCCGTTCATCAAGCCAATGCCTAACGTGACAGCCACAGCCAGCAAGGATCTGTCACTGAGATGCTACGTGTCCGGATATCCCCTGGACTCCATTCACTGGAATAGAGGTAAGGGGGGGGNGGGGGGGGGGGGCAGGATAAGTGGATTAGACCAAAGAAGTGAAGTTGATTCCACTTAAATGACACCTCATGAAAGTCTGTCAGGAGTTGTGATTAAGCTGGTCGTGCAACAAACCGACTCTATATGTTTTTCTTTAACAGTAATGTTAAGAAATTTTTGGATTAAGGCATTCAAACTAAGTGAAAAATGCGTGAAATTGAGTCGTAATTAAGTGGGTCAATTTTAATGTATTTGCACAAAATAAATCGCTGAAATGGCATCCTCACAGTCCAAACAGTCGTACTCAACACAACTTCTGGATTATAGATGTGTCTTTCAACAGAGGATCTGTCTATCCAAAGTTATGATCAACTGGATCGGATTAGGAGGCTTTAAAATGTTATCAAAGAAGGGCTAAAAGCATTTTTTATCCACAGTTTTCAGGTGCTGGCCAGCAATGAATGTGTGATGGATTCGTTTATGCGATGTGTTTATACGAGACTAGATCTCCTAATACATATCATTATTCTTGCACTTGTATGTGAATCGAATGTCACGTGGCATTGTGATAATTACTGTCGACATCTTCAGGGTCAGTTGGTCGCTTTTAGAGGTCTTTTCAGGAATGCCACAGACCTGGAAAATCATGAAATATCGTGGAAAATTTTCATTGGTGTTTCCAGTTCCCAGGTCTGGAAAATATCTGGGATCACAGATCTCGTGAAAAGAAAAAAAAATCATGGAAATTTTGAAAAGTTAAACTGTTGTTCATCATTTGGTTTGAATTAGTCTCCATTGCATCAGCAAGAGAGAAAACGTCTCAAACAGCAAATTCATTTCATATGTCAAAAAGGAAAGCATCATGCTTTATTTCATGGAGAGAATGTTAGATCATCTATAAAATAATATGGAAAGTCATGGAAAATGATATATTGAGTCATTTTTGGGGCAATTTTAGTTATGATAGACACCTGTTAAAACGAAATCTGCTTGACACATGACTTGTATTCTATTTAAACAGAGTTCCGGTTTAGACATAAACGCCTGAAAAGTAAAATAAACGGGGTTTCTAGTTTTCTTTTGTTTTAGCGATACTTCCGGTTAATCGTTTTCGTTTCAACCGTTGTCTACTGTATATAATAATTATGTTAAATGTGTTTTGAAACAGGTTCAGCTCAGTTGCCCATCAACCACAGGCAAAGTATTATGGAGAACGGCACACTGGTCATACGTCACGTACAGCGAGAGGACTCGGGTCAGTATACATGTGTGGCTCGCAACAGAGAGGGACAGGGTATGGAACGCAGCATGTACATCGCAGTTGTTGGTGAGTACTCACGTTCAGGTTGTTAGCCATGACTGTATTGGATTCATGAGTAAGACAGTGGCATGTACATTCGTATTGTAGATCGCAATTTTCACCAAAGCTGTTGTTTGAGCAGTGCATGAATGAAGCAGTTCTTTAAACAAACCTTTACTTTTATTGCGAATGCATTCATTATTTTGGTTGGCCTAATAATGGACAAATGACACTATTTTCAATGTCAGGGTAGGCCTGCTTATTCTTTTGTCGCTGTACAGTTCAAAGCCCTGGATAAGAACGTGACCAATACATATTCTTTCGGACTAGCAGCCAAAGGCAAAGTTAAGGACAGAAACTTTGAGAGTATTTTCAAATTTATTTGGTTTTTGTTTATGGTGAACATTGTACAAAGATAAAGCCAATAATTCTGTGACTGTGACACTAGTTTTTGACAGTCAACTAGTTTTCATGTATCCAGTTTCCTTTCGCCTTTTGAATCACACAAAAGAATGCAGTCACGCCAATTGCGGTAGCTGGATTCATGTGTTAGCTTGTGATGTCTTGTTTTGTTCTTTCCTCTGAATTTTGGTGGAAGACAAGATGAGAACCCCACTCCCCTCCCCCCCNNNCCTTGTTTTTTTCAGTCATATCTTTGACCTTATTGCCAAAAACTAGTGCCATCATTAAAATAATGAGGCAGTCGAGTGTGCTGCATGTAGCACATTGATGGATTCCAGGAAAGATATGTTTCTTTTTCATCAGCTCTTGCTGACATCGAAAGTGACACATGGCATGTTGACTCTTTTTTTTACCTATTCACAGAACCCCCAGTCATAGATCCATTCCATTTTCGGCAACGTAAGCAAGGGGACAGAATACTGGTGACTTGTGCAATCATCAGTGGTGACCTCCCCATTACCATCCAATGGGAGAAAGATGGAAGAGCCATACCACAGGATCTGGGCATAAGAATACAGGTAAGACAAGAATGAGCAAATTGGTAGGGCATTGTGAGGGAGATAGTGGGCACCAGGGGGGCATACCCAGAAAAAAAGTGAACGAGAGTTCATGGTAAACTTTACGTTTAGTGCGGTAATATAGGCAGAAGTTCCTAACCATGACTAACCCTTCCCCTAATCCAAACCCTACTGGCCATTGAGATAGCATCCTTGACCATAATGCTATAGAGAAGTGTCCTTAACCCTAATGTTCATAAAAGCAATTGCCTTCAAATGGAAAGTGGGATGAGGTGTCCTTATATTACCGACCCCTCCTTGATTATCATATCAGATAAATGCAATATGCAACTTCAGATGTCATGTAATAAATATATCACACCCTTCCCCCCTTTTTCCCTCATCATTTTCACTAAGTAATCTGAGAAAAATCCAGATGATCTACTCCTTATCTTCTGAACATTTTCTCAGAACAATAGACAAGGAAGGATGAAATTTATAAGTACTCTTCAGAACACTAAGTAATCTGAAAAAAATCTAGGTGATCTGCTCTTTATCTTCTTTATTTTTATCTATTTCTGCTTGTTATCCATCCTCATTTATTGCACTTCTCCATTGTAACCTGTGTCTTCTTTTCTTTTCACAGCAACTGGGTGACTACTCAATCCTTTCCATAAACGGTGCAACCCCTAAACATGATGGCAACTACACGTGTTACGTCAGCAACGCAGCAGCCTCTGTCAACTACACAGCCTCACTACATATTGATGGTAACTTCTGTTGTTTCCTACATGTTTGAGACAACTAGTAAAGTTAACAGTAAGATTTCATAGCTAGCATAACATGCTGGTTCTTTCTGAATCTTGAGCAAATACTTTTGAAGGACATCTTCAAATGCTTCTTATATGATGTTTCTGGTACTCCTTTTTCAAATTTTAACTGTATTCTGTCCTGGTTTTTATCAATTGTACATAATTTTTTTGAGAGAGAAGTTTTCTTTCCTAATGAGCAAGATGTTATCTTTCAACTTCAGGTAATTCATGCTTCGGGTCAAAGAGCGTAATCTCCTTGTATCAAGTCTTTTTTCCTTGGATATCAAATTTTAATGCTGTTTTCTCTCTCTTATTCCTACCACTCCAGTGCCACCTCGATGGGTCATGGAACCAGAGGATTCCTTTGTCATTCTTCACGAATCTGTGCAGCTAGATTGTCAGGCTGATGGAACCCCAGATCCACAAGTTGTATGGAAGAAGGCAGAAGGTGAGTAAAATATCACGACTCAAACTCATTGCCTAGCTGGAAGCATTCTGCATCTTAAGTTTTGAGCCAAACATAGCTTTTCACACCTAATGGAAAGAATGGCCAAGACAACCATGTGGTGAAAAGATGGGTGTTCTACTCCATATGGAAACCAAGACAATGCATTTTCAAATTTGGTCTTAAGTCTGCGGTTGGCAAAACATACTTGAAGAGTGATGTGTGGTAAGTTATCACATGTGATAATGTGATTGGTATTTTCGTAATACAACAGTTTTCCATTTGGGCAATGAACTACATGTATTGTATGATACTGTAATTCAGTTTACTAGGAAGGCAGAACTTTTTTTTTTTCTAAAGATCACTGTTTTGTTTGGGAATCAGTAAAAATGAGAAGTCCACGTGGCATTTATGTTACAGTTTAGTTACAGAAGACTAATGTAGTTCAACAGTGTTTTCAAAACAAAGAAATATTGACTAGTTAATGAAGTTCTCATTAGGATCTCAAGTCTAGATATCTTTACGTGATGACACAACAGGAAGTATAAAAAGCCCTCTTATAGTCTCATGTAAGGCTCTGGTTATAGGTCATCACCATTGTAATCCATAATGGCTTAAGTCAGTTTTAAAAATTTTGAGACAACTAGGGAAAAAATGTTTTTATAGTAAAGCATAAATGGTGAACTGGAAATAATTGGTGCTTTATAATATATTTTAACTTATCAACATGGGTCGTGATCTAGGAAACATGATGGTAATCTTGTTTCGTTTTGACTACAGTTTGACTTAGGCTACTATGTAGGCACGTTGACAATAATTTATGCATCAAATTTGATTCCCATGCTCAAAATGATGGACTGAAATGAGTTTGAGAGGTCCTACAGTATCTGATACACAAAAAGGATTACCTGGCAGATTACATGTCTTTCCCATTGCAAAATGTTGATGGAAAGATTAATGATTCATCCCTTGCTATCCTTCTTTTAACTTTTAGTGTGTGTCCTAAAGCCTATTCAAAAAAAAAAATGCAGCTGAAACTTCTATATTAGGAATGAAAAACTACATTATCTCAGCAGGAAAACACCTAATGATCAATACACTTATCATCAAGGTAAAGTATCTCTTTTGTTTTGCAGGTCAAACACCAGGGAACTACCAGCCTCTGACCTTTAACCCGGTAGAAGACCATCGTGAACTCTTCCCCAACGGAACCCTAGTCATCTACAATGCCAGAGAAGAGGATCATGGGTATTACCTGTGTCACGCCAGTAATGGAGTCGGTTTTGACATCAGCAAGGTTATTCACCTGAATGTTCACAGTAAGTCAGACATGACATACGTCTTGATGATAACAAAGTTAACAGTATAAAAATATGTAATAGTGCCTCCTAGCCTTGGTTGCCACCAACTTGTGAAAAAATTGACACTCACTTTTAGAAGAGTACCTTACCAATAAGAGGTAAGGAGATACTTTCTTTACTTAAAGGTTAAATTTTGATCTCTTTAGCAAATTCAGATGATTTGATCAGAACGGTCTTAAAATTTTGTCCATGGTATCAGTATTTGCGTATGATTTTATTTGTAAAGTATGATTCTATACTTCATCACAAACAGCATGCATTGACCACGTGCATTAAGAGCACAACACAAAGCATGTGAGTAAACCCAAAATTTACAAACATCATGTCTTTAACAACCTGTTCTTTTTCAAAGTACATAATGCATAAAGAATCACATTTATCTTACTCCCATACCTTTTCCACCAATCTCTTTTGCCTAAATATTTGGGTAAGCATCTTATCCTTCAGGGCTTCAGTTGATGCAGAATTAACCAGTGACTGAGTTTTTAGATTTGGAAGAAAATCCTGAGCGTGTTTGTTTCATTCTGATATTTGAACCTATCACACACTTTTCTTCCTGCAGTTCCTGCACGCTTCAATGAACCCAGGCGTAACTACACAGTGATGAAGGGACAAGGTATCACCATGGAATGTCAAGCAGTTGGAGATAAGCCTCTTTCAATTTCCTGGAGCTTTCAAGGAGCTTCCATCAACTCTCAGGGGAATGACAGGTAAGAGCTGAGATTTGAGCATGGATGAAAGGACTGTCATAGAAACATTAGCACATGTCCAGCTGATAAGTGCATTTTAAATTAAGAAGGAGGATTGTGAACCTGAACTTATAATCTTGAGTGAGCATCTTAACCACTGCTCAGCCATTTTGTGTCTGGAAAATATGCTGTTAGAGATCAGTTTTGAGAAAAAGTCCACAAAAACACCTACCTCTAGACAATTTACTGTCCCCTCTGGAAGTTGAACTCAGAGTATCAGTTTGTGAGATGAAATGTACTATACTATACAACAGAGTTCTCATCTTTACAGCAATACAATCTATATAGTCCTACTGTCTTAATATTGTTCCCTAACATAACATGTAAATCTGATGTTCACTGTGACCCTGACACAATATTCAACTCCTCTTCCACAAACTATGAAAATGTTCCTCTGCCTTAAACTGGACAACTGAATTCTTTATCATATCCAAGGGAACATTTTACTTACTGGTTTCTGATATCTATCAGAAATTTCTGTTTTGTTTACTGTGTTTAGTACTTCAATTCCTTCTTTTGCTGTTGTCCAAGGAATATTCATCATTCTTCATATAAGTTAAAAAGGTTCACAAATTTCATATTCAAGCCAATGCCTGCTCATGCAACTTCACATTATTATTACTACCTTAGCAGGCTAGATCAGTTATTAACTTTATCAACTCTTTCGGCAGCATGCAGTGTCACCTACACTTAAAAAATCACTAATCACTAGCATTCTGAGTGTATTTATCCACTGCACACAGCCAGGTATTCAATTTGCAGATGGGTGGATTGAAGAAAAACATGTATAAAATTTGTCTTACAGTGTTTGCACCAATACCTTAGCAGGAATGAAACTTGTGACCATGTAATTTTGATAAAATTCCTACCCATTTGACTGGCGAGGAGGAAGAAGATGGAAACTTCTAGGAGGTTCAAGAGTAAAACACAATAAAATAACAGTAGGAATGATCAACAAGGAGATCTTCACTGGGTTTTGCATTGGGAAGGAGCACATATAAAGCTGTTCAGAGTGCAGTGATAAATTCCATCAACAAGTATACAAATAAAGCTTCCCTGAATAAACCACACTGCCATCGAATTTATTATATTTTCATGTTAAGGTTTTCTCCAAGTTTATGTTATCATGAACAGTATGTGAATGTATTGAATTTACTTCCCAACAGATCTGCTGTGGTGTCCCAGTCCACTCCCCGAGGGAAACTCTCTCAGCTGACCCTGAATCCAACCATCAGAGGAGATTCTGGGTTCTACACCTGTAATGCTAAAAACAAGTTTGGCAACGGCGTACTGGTCAATTATCTAGTCGTTCATGGTGAGTTGAGTGCGTTCGCTGAAATTGCATGTTAGAAACTGGTACAAATCTGATTGAATAAAATACTGAAAAAAACTTATGGCAGAGAGAGATGGCACAAAAAATCAAGTCATCAGCATCTAGACTTTTTGGGCATTGATTGATTCTTGTTGAATCCTGAGTTCATGCTAGCGAGGGTACCTATTCTTTCAAATGAGTTGCCATGACTGAACTCTTGAAATGCAGCATCTTTCAAAGTTTGAGGGAGATGAAATTAATATCTATTAGAAAATTTTAGTGATTTTCTGTAAGTCTGAACACAGGTGGAAATAAAGACAAAGCACAGATGGCAACATGAATTGTCAGTGTTAATTAGTTGGACCGTTTTCCTCCGGCAAGTGGATATAGCTGCCAGGCCTGTTACTTATAAGTCTTTATATACATTTATTGGAGTGACGGAATTATGCAGGTGGCAGTTTCAGTAATTATTGTTCTGGAAAATGGTTTGCCTTGCCCTAATGTCCGCTTTTATTATAAAATCATTATCAAGTTTTCATTCCTATCGCAATCAGTTTCTTTAAACTTTTCAAGTGTTATGATAATAATGGTGCAATGTATAAGTTTCATCTCCAGGCTAATGGCTGCTCATGTGACCTCACACTATTATTGCCCCTGCAGGCCTCATCATCTTATAACTTTCTTAACTCCCTGGGGAACATAATGAACCACTGCCATTTACAGGTGCTGATCACTAGCATTTTGACAATATCTTTAAGATACTCATTTTCATAGATGGGCGAACTAAGGGAACTGTGCATGAAATGATTTCCCACTGCCCCTACAACACAACCGTGGTTGGGAACTGAACCTATGATCTTTAGACCTGAGTCCAACATTATAGCAATTTGACCAGGCCAAAGATAATTTATTTTGTTCATTTTCCTCCTTCTGCAGAACCTCCGGAGCCCCCTGGTAACGTGCAGGTTGTGAATGTTACCAGCAGGAGTATCACACTATCTTGGGAGAAACCATTTGATGGGAACAGCGCTCTTATTGGCTTCACCATACAGTATAAGAATGATACAGGTGAGTTGTGGGCTTTATGTTTTTCATCTTGTTTTTGATGCTCCAATAAGTGTTACTATGAAACTGTGGGCTATCTATGTTGTTTTCTTTTCAGATCAACACTTATGTGGTCAGTACATTCTTTTTAAAGTGAGCAAATTTACATTTTCAAGTTTCAAGTTTATTTCAAATTTAGACCCTAGGCCAGACATTTGATATGATGTGAAGTACAATATTGTCCAAGGCAAACAAGCAGCAAAACAAAAAATAACACAAAAATGTAAAGGTTAGCAAAATGTTACACTGGTGCTGGCTATAAACCTTGAGGTTTGATGTTGTTAAGTATGATGGAAAGGAGTCAAGCAGTTGATATAATGTGGCAAGGGTTAGAGAGAAGGTTTGATATGGTGACCCAGGAATGATTGAAGAAGAAAATACTGGATCTTAATGAAGAGAAACATTATCTTTGAAGAAAACAGAGTTGTATCTTTATCTGCTGTTCGCACTACCTTTTCTTTATCGTGGCTTAAAGGACTCCTTGCCTTGTGGTGTCTTTGCAACACTTATAAAAGACTGTCAAATAATGACAATAACTTGTCTCTACTCTTTGATAACAATGCCACACCAAGAACTGAGAAAGTTGCTATAAATACTCAACCTGGAATCAAACTATCTTCAGTTATTTCTGATGTGAACATATTATTCTTGCAGTGTTGGCTGTCAAAAGAGATTCAGCTAGCCGTATGAAATGCATATGTAAAGTTGAATGCTTTTTGATATTTTCTTATATAAAAGCCAGTTATAACAATCCTGTATCTCTCAGATGTGTGGCAAGGTGTCCTCCCCAACATCACAGTGGACCAGACCCACCAACAGGCCGTGTTGACTCATCTCCTCCCGGCGTTCACCTACCACATCCGTGTTCTGGCTAACAACTCTGTGGGCTACAGTGACCCCAGTGAGATTATTGAAGCAAAGACAGAAGAAGAAGGTATTTGTTTCACTGCCTGCTGTGGCAGCAGCTTTTCTTGTCCCTCAAGGAGTTGAAAAAGTCTAGAGTGATTTGGCCTGCAGGAATAATAATATTGCAAAGTTACATGAGCAGGCAATAGCCTGAATCTAGGACTTTATTATTATTGCTGAGTTTTAGATATATCGCCACCAAAAACTAATACTGTGGTAAATCCTAACATGACTTTAAGGACTTACGACAGTATTATTTCCGAGTGGCAATATAATGTGTGATGAGAGAGATAAAAGGAAGAATGTTTTTTTAATTGCAATTTCACACACAATGTCACATCAACACTGAATGGACCATAGTTATGAGATTTATGTAACAAAATCTGGTCAGAAAGTGAAAAAAAAACACACACATTTTCACAAACTTGACCATGATATTGCCCTGTCATTGCTCCATTAGCAGCATGGAATACTGTAAAATTTTATTTTTCCACAAGGAGTTTGAGTTTGAGTTTGTGTTTTACGGCGTGTCAGCACGATTATGGCTATATTACACCCTTTCCACAAGGAACTTTTTCTCAAAAATTGTTTCCTGCAAAAAAAGGTTCTCTTAAAACATTTTTAAAGGGTTCATTAGTCGTAAAAAATTTGCCTCAGGGGTAGTAACCCTCAAGGGAAAAGCAAATGTTATTACTTATAACCCCGTTGTTATAATATGAACACTATTGGTTATAGTATGTTTCCCTATCAAAATCAATAAGGATTGCCAAATGTGTTTTATCAGCATTTCTATAGCATCATTTCAGATTACTCTAGAATCATGCCTTCGTATCCACTTGAGAAAACCAACATACGGTATGCTTGAAAATTAGACCCTCACTTAAGAGCCATTTCTGATTTTCATGAAAATTAGATCCGGTGAAAAAAGATAATAACACCTACAATAGCCTATACACTGGGTGAGAGTTAAAAGCAATGAAACAGAACCAGGGAAAGCACCCTGGGGAAATTTCATGGTTTCAGCTCAGCTAGAATTAATGATTGAATGTGGGAACTAAAGGTTATCCTTTTAGCTTATTTTTGCCTATATTAAAATTTCAATACATAAGAAATTACCATTTTCTAATTTATCCTTTTTCTGTCCCTCTTGTTATACCTCTCCCCTTTTTCTTATTCCCCTCCCATTCCACCACCCCATCCAACCTTGTGCCTGCCCCCTGCTCATGTGTCCAGCCCCCACTGGCCCCCCAGACAGAGTGACCGTCCAGGCTATTGGTTCCCAGGCACTGAAGGTGATATGGGAGGTAAGTATATTGGTGTCTCTATACTGAGATGAGTATATCTCTGTGTAGTGTGGGCACGTGTGTGTGTGTGTTGTGGGAGGGAGGGGGGAGAAGGGGTCGCATGCGCAGATAAAATTGTCACTTCGGTGCCATTCTGACTTCAATGTCTCCAATGGAAAAGCAAGGTGGTTACATGCTTATTATGACTTTTATCTTCCTCCTTGTCCTGAAAAAGACAGGTGTATTCCGTACTCCCTTCCATTTCCTGGTATAGGCCAGAACTTGGATGCTGTAGTCAGTGAATTTCTCGAGGTCAAACAAAACAATCTCCAGCTGAGTGGAGGTCTGGGAATTTCCATCACTTTCATCAGGAATGACGAAACAAATAAAAAGTAGCATTAGTGAAGCTTGTTTACAAAGAATAACTTGCTCAGTGCAATTTTATGAAATGAGACAGGGCTTCTCCTGTAAATTTTGGATTTTGGTGTATGTTAGGGTATTGTACTCAAGAGATAAATTGTTCATAGTGGTGTTGAAAACATGGTCAGTCAGAGATGAAAGCGACTTATGTAGGGGACAAAGGAGGGAGACCAACCAAGAAATGTCGCATGCTACCAGCCAGCCCACTCTTTAAACACTTGGACAGTGACTGGGTGTGTTGTGCATAGCTAGTCAGAGATGTTGAGTGATCAGAGAGATAATGTGGGAAAGGAAACCCAAATATCCAGCAAGATCTCTCACCTTATTCATTGTCATTGCAAGTGCCTTGGGAAAGCATCCCATTCACATTTTCCTCAGTCCACCCATGTATAAAATGGCTATGTTGCTTTAAGCAGTGAAAGACATTGTCAGAATGCTAAAGATGAGTGCCTGTATGCTGCTCAGGGAGCTGAGAAACTCCTAGACTGATCAGTCAGGCCTAGTGTGAAGTCACATGAATGGGCACAAGCCTGGAAATGAGGCTTATAGAACAACATTATTATCATTGTCGTTATTTTAAAAATTATTCATCAGTGTCATTGTATTATTATTATCCTCAGCCTCCAATAATTGGATATCAAAATGGAAAAATCCTTGGATATTACATTGGCTACAAGGAAACGCAGAGCCCAGCACAGTTCATTTATGAAAGCCATGAGGTGCAGGATGGTGCTGCACGGAGCAACACCCCTACTGAACACACCATCACCAAGCTGAAGAAGTTCACACAGTACACGGTCCATGTCAAGGCATACAACATCAAGGGAATAAGTCCGGCCTCGGAGAATATCAATGTTTTCACCCTGGAGGATGGTAAGTGAGACAGAATTAATTTTGCTCACATCTGTATTTGTATCTAAGTTAGCCGTATAAATTTGAGATCATATGTTAATATGAGACTGTTGCTGCAGCTAGAACCTTTAAGAGACGTATATCACATACACTTGACTTCTGCGGGTGATAGCTTATGAAGTTGAAGCAATGAGAAGTATGATTGTATTGTACTGGTCAACCCATGAACATTGGTTTTTCAGCCAATTGTGTGCTTCCATTGGATTGGCCAGACATGTGTTTCCATTGGATTAGCCAATCATGTGCCTCCATTGTATTGGCCCATCATGTGCTTCCATTGTATTGACCAATCATGTGCTTCCATTGTATTGGCCAGTCATGTACTTCCATTGTATTTTCCCATAATGTGCTTCCATTATATTGGCAAGTCATGCACATCTTTCACATTAGTCAAGCTCATACTTCCATACATAAGCCAGCCATGTGCTTCTTTTACATTGGCCAGTCATGTAGGACAACTATACTGAATGATCATGCACTTTCACTATAATAACTGATGATATACCTTCATTTCATAGGCCAGTCATACCCGATGATAAGTGTCTGGCCGCTGAGGTAACCGCATGCAGAGATGTATGGCAATTTTTTCAAGAAGAGCCTGATCATAGCAGAGTAACACATGTAAGACTCAACCACATCAAGCTAATGTAAAGGCTTGTGTATCTCTCCCTAGTGCCCAGTCAACCCCCAGAAGGTGTCCAGGCGACACCCCTGAGCTCAGAGAGTATCAAAGTTGCTTGGGGCCCACCACCGCTGTTTACCCTGCACGGCATTCTACAAGGATACAAGATTCTGTACAAACCTGTCAGACTGGATGAGGGTAAGGTTGCAGGCTTGCTCGAATGGGTGCTTATTTCTAAGTTTTCTGGGCTTACTTGTTTACTTGCTGATGGAGGTAGCCATTGGATTGGGAAAGTAAAGTAAAGTACTTTGATGGAAAAACATCAATGGACTTAAACAACCTGAAGCTCTTAGGTGCAGAAATAAGTGAAGAGTCTGCAGACTTATTGTCCCTGTAATAATTGGTCTGCTGATCCTTCTAAAATTTCTTTAAGTTTACAACCCCTAATTGTTCCCCTATATCTCCCATTTCTCTATTCCAGGGAATTCACTACCCAATTTCCTGCACCAATTTATTATTGTCATTATAATTATAATTATTCTATTTTACCCATTTCCAGCAGTCCTTATAAGGAGTAAAACTTAACTGCTTATTCCTTCTCTTCTCTCTGGCATGGTTATGGATGCAGCAGACTCTCTGAGCAGACATGAAGAAGATTGTTAAAAAGAGACTGAAAGTAATGCCAAACAATTATAAGACAGGCAAAGAGCAATACAAGCCACTGCTTAATTGAAATAATTGAAGAGCGTTTTTCCAAAAGTAAATGCACTTTTGTTGAAGAATGAGTTAGTGATGTGTTCAAACATGCATGTCTGTGTTAATTTATTCAAAATCTAAGTAAGTACAAAATCTGCTCTTATTAAAATTTTATGTCATTTAGCAGTAAATAAAAATATAGGCTTAAGAGTATAGTACTTACCTTACTGTTATTTTCCTCTATTTCAAAAATATTCAGAGACCACATACTGAGTTTTGGAAAAACGTTCTTCAATTTACTGATGAAGGAGAAGAGAATAGAATGGGAGATTAATAGGTAAAGATGGAAGTTGCTGCTCTTGTTTTAGATGAAACTGTGTGATTTTCAGTTCTTCATAACAGATAAAAGTTATTTTGCCTTTACATTTATACTGAGGTTCCAGTTGAGGTTCAGAGTAACTTTTAGTGGTGTCATTTCAAATTCAAACCTTGAAATATTTGTTTTGTCATTTCAGATGAAAGTGATGCAAATTTCCAGACCTCCACCCAGCTGGAGATTGTCTTGTTTGGCCTGGAGAAATTCACTAACTACAGCATCCAAGTTCTGGCCTATACCAGGAAGGGAGAGGGAGTGCGGAGTACACCTGTCTTTGTCAGGACA
>JAWQUT010000430.1:44842-76626 GCA_033807755.1 Ellobium chinense | reverse complement strand
CCCCCACCCCATTTCCTTAATTCAAAGTCCAGTAACTTCAAAAGTTAAGAGAAATTGGGATAAGATTTTCAGCACGACAGATATATAATGTTTGCTCTTTACCTTTTTCAGTTCCAGATGCGCCTGCAAATATCAAGGCCCTGGCCACAAATGACAGCGCTATCATGGTGTCATGGACTCCACCAGCCCGACCCAATGGAATCATCACTAAATATTTTCTCTATTTCAACAACCAGAGTTCCCCTGAGGTAAAATATTCATGAGGAGTGGGTTTGGGACAGATATTTATGTTCATTTAATGAGCCATGGTGGGAAGGTACATATATATATTCACATGTTTCTGTGTAGGCACACAGAAGAGGTAGAGAACTTGTCTGTTGGATGCAAAAGATCTAGAGTTTGAATGCCACTAATAGCAGGTTAATCCATGTTTGCCCATATTTCTGATTGTCTGTCTATTTATTTGTTATTGTGTCCAATGGTGATGGACGAAATTATCAGTATGCTAATGATCAGCATCTATAAAATGGCAATGGCACTGTATGCTCCCTAAAGATTTGATGAAGTTCTAGAGTGATCAGACCTGCTGGGGTAATACTAGTGTGAAGACGATTGAGGGGCATTAGTGTCGAAATAAGAGTTATGAACCTCATTATTATTATTATCTTTCCATATTTTGTAAGAATTTTAAAATTAAGGCTTTGGAACATGTGTAAACATTTATTTTCACAAATAAATGCAGCAGATTTAATAATGTAAATGTATGACCTGAGAAGGTTTTCTTCAAACATAATATGATTCTAAGACACACAATAAACTGATAAAACTACTTATAGATAAGAATGTATGTTTGTGTATAGCGTTGCTTTAAATAACTCAATGAACATATCTCAGTCCCTTTCAGTTGCTCTATTTCTATTTCTATATCTATTTCTGGCTCTCGGATATGTATTCACTTGCCTTTCTTTGTATGTCTTAAACTTGTATTGTCAGTCTTGAAAAAGTGTTTAACACGAAACGTTGACCATTTTGTTAATAAATTCATTATATATTTTTCAGAAAGTTTTGTGTCATTGGGTAGAATCATATTTAGTTTTATAGATAAGAATGACAAAAAAGTAAAGAAAGTTTGAAAGTTCCAAGGCAGTTAGTAAATACAGCATGCTTTAAACAGATAAAAGGTGGTTATCTTTCCATATTTTATAGAAGCTGTTACAGTGGGAACTTTAGTTCTGAATGTGAAAGAACCTACAAATGTCTTCGTTGTAGGTTGATGATGTGATTATTAGTCTACTTCCCAACGTCACCAACTACATGATGGGTGGTCTCTCCAGAGGGGTGGACTACGCCTTCAGGGCTTCGGCATCCACTGTGATGGGGGAGGGAAGGAGCACCAAATATGTTGGAGCCAGTACTTTGATTGTTGGTAAGTTCCTCTACGGTAGTGTTGGTCTTGTAGTCATTTGAAATAGGGCATAAGTCATTTTTTGGCTGAATGAAGTTATTGGTAGGTCATGGAAGCTCAGTGTGTGTACATGAATTACGTGATGAATTAAGTGCGTACAATAAGTGACAAAAATTTTGATCTAGCATTCTGGTCCATAATATAAAGATGTGAAATGGCCAAGGGTCACCCTCCATACAGGAGGAAGAATTATGAGAAGATAATGATTGGAAAATAATTTCTTAGTATAAGGCCGTCTAATTGGCCTCTGAAATAATTCACATTTATTTTCATTAATCATGTATCTGTAAGTTAGTGGCAAGGCATATGATATTCTTATTAACATGGAGGAATGTAAACTCAGTCTGATAATATTTCAGTACTTATTATGTAGGGAAGTATGCCATCAAGGATTTTACCAAATTACTGTGAAAGATGAATTTTGAGAAGAAGGACAGAAAAAACCTACACTAAAAAATTTCATACCCCTACGGTGAATCAAACCCAGCTTGCAAGTCTGAACATGCTACCACTACACCATAGGGATGCTAACTTCACAGCAATTCAATTCTTAAATACTTACTGCCTGAATCAGTCCCTAACTTTCACCTGTGAGCCTAGCGTTCACTCGTGATCCTGACATACTTCCCGACTGCTCAACTATCCATAGCACTAATATCTTTGTGTACAAAAATAGTTCTTTCTTGATAAATGCAACAAAGCAAAATTTGATACCGAATGGCTCCAAAAACGGTTGGAGACTGATATGTCTATTCTTTGTCTAGCGCCTTAGTCTCATTTTTATTGGCTAAAAGTATTAAATCTAGGACAATCAAATAGGCAGATGTGTTGAAAGAACTTACAAGGAAACAGAGAGAAAGCGGAAAAAAAGTAGGCAAAAATGCAGAAAATGTGATTGACTGTTTGATTGATTGACTGACTGACTGACTGACTGACTGACTGACTGACTGACTGACTGACTGACTGACTGACTGACTGACTGACCAACTGGCCAGCTGACTGATTGACTGACTGACAGACCGACAGATTGACCGACTGACTGATTGCTGATTGATTTACTAATGCATTTTTGTTTGCTGCATTGATCTGTCCCATGATTTGTAATGTGTGCCCTTACACCACACTGTGCTCTGGGCTTGTGTGCAGTAAACTTTAAAACATTTGCCTCTGTTTTTTGCAGCCCCAGCCAGGATTGCCAGCTTTTCAGATGTTCTTACAGTAGCTTGGCATGAAGATGTCATTCTGCCATGCATCACTGTCGGCAAGCCAAAACCCACAGTGCAGTGGCGACTCAGGTATGGCCGTCACTATGTTGGGGGAGTCATGGGGAGTCAGGAAATGTCTATCAATAGCATGCTGAGAATAAAAGAATGAGAAATCCCAAGAAAATGCCCATTTTAATCATTGTGTTGTGTTAGTCAGTAGACAGGGCATTCATTTATCAAATGATATTTGCCTGCTTGAAGTGTACACTAGAGGCCCAACAAAAATTGAACATGTAGTGGTTTGTTATAAAGGTTGGCTTTCCTTAGTAGTCTTTCCATGGCATCACAAAGAGGACTTTGAATGAGATATGCTGAAAGAAAGTTAATTTGAAGGAACACTCAATTTTGATCTTTGCATATATACAGTCAGCTCTGCTTAATCGCAACTTCTTGAGAGCATGGAAACAAATTGTGATTGAAGGAGTTGCAATTATTCAGTGTCTTTAAGTATTTTGCCGTGAGGTGATTGTTGTGATAAAGCTTAAATTGTGATTATCCAGATTGCAGTTAAGCGATGTCAACTGTGTTGGTCTCTGATATATTCAGAAATTGAGGATATCCAATAAGGCATATCCGCTGATAGGGTATCTATGAATGCCTGGCCATAGACATACCCAATCTCTGCACGAGAAAGCAAGATAAAACTGTCAGTTTCTAGCCATCACATTGAGCTTATCAAGTAAAGATATTGAAAGATTATCAAACTGGTCGTTTTTGTTTTCAGGAACCAGCCAATCAGCAACTCAGACAGAATCAGTGTCGAGGAAGATGGGTCTCTACACATCTCGTCTGTGACTGGACCTGATGCTGCCAACTACACGTGTCATGCTGAGAATCCGCATGGGAGCAGTCAGATTGCATATACCCTCCGTGTGCAAGGTGTGTAGTGTAGAGCATGGCTAGGTTTCATTGTCTTTAACTCTCATAGTGTGAGGCTTTTCGGGTCCAGCCTCCTGCTGGCTGCATGGCCATTGTTATGGATAATGTCTGTTGTGTGTGCTGTGTGCCAGCTGGTCACATGACATAAGGGTGCAAAATTCTACCACTGCGCTCAGAGCTGGGCAAGGAGATGCATATATATCCAAGCGAAACAGTGGACAGTAGAAAAAGTTCTGTCACCGTGTCACAAAGGTTAATATATTACGCTGGTTGGGGTTGGGGCTTGGTGGAGGGAGGTGGGGCTGACTGTGGGGAGAGGACTAGGGTTGAAAAAGGAGGNGGGGGGGGGGGGGGTATGTATGGAGATCTCAAGAACTCTTTTAGAGATTGATGAGAGGTGGGAGAAATGGATTCAAAAGACACAACATGAGGAAAGTCAGGCTATCATTGTCTTGCAGCCAGACAGAATGAGGCTTGAGTGGCTTTTTGACCATATCAAATTATTGGAAAGCTTAACATGTGTAGACTGAAAGATAGGTAGGGAAAGGTGCAGATGAAGCAGGGTGACTGCTCCGTATGCTTGTGAACTCTGGTTGGTGATCCCATGCAGGCCAAAGAAAGTGCAGTTCTTGAGAGGTGAAGAAGGGAGCTGACCCATTTAATTCTACAGTTTGCTAAACCTTCAAACGATATTCACAAAAAGGATGCAGCCCTCACTGGGGTTATCAGGTTTGACGTTTTCTATGCTAACTACTCCTTTCTTCATCTTGTTGTTTAGCACAGCAAGGGACACCACCCCAGAAACGCCTAGTCAGTGGTTTAAACTCAGTAATCTCTCACCATTCTACAGATGTGCACTGTTACTAGGTGAAAATAGTAATGGCCTAGCACTACTGCGGCTTGGGATACAATTATCTGAAGTGGCTAGGGGTCAATCTCATGCAATTAAAAAAAACTCTGAGAATGTCATGATTGAAGGCCAAGTTTTAATCGTCAAAATCATCCAATCCGCCACACACAAAAAAAATCAATTTTATTTACAGTTACTTATCATTGGCCTATAAAGCTGCTATTTGTGTGTTCAAGGCTGTTTTTATTCTCATTTTCTGCAACAAAAAAAAAAATTTGATGATGAATATTCCAACTCCCTTTAGAGCATGATATCTCAGTTCCTAGTCTAGCAACAAAAGCTTCATATTAATTGACTGCAAGATATTTTCATTACTGATAAATGATAGAATAAATATACTGCTCAGTGTTTGTTATACAATCTTGGGAACTGTGGACATTCTTTGTGTGGCAAGAAGAAAACAATCATAGAGCAATGGTAGGAATATAAGCTGCCATAAACATTGTCTAACATTCTGGTTTTCCTTCTTGATTTCAGTTGGAGACCCCAAAGGAAGTGAGTATCAAATTTTTGTTTTCTATAGTCATGTGTACATATTGCTCAGAGAAGGTGTTTTGAAATTAAAGATTTGAAAATGTCTTTGGTTGTGATTATATTTGATTATTTATCATTCCATAGATAGTTATGAAATAATTAAACCTGTGACATCTAATCATTACCATCAAAAGACAAGCTCAGTCTATATATGGCTATAAAAATACCTGAACTCAGACAGATTTGCTTTTATACTTCAAATAAAAGACATTTTTATGTTTTTATATCGATTTTCTTTACCATATCTTTAGAAGGACAGAAAACCAGTAATTCGCAAATTTTCTATGCAATATAAACTATTCTATTTTTGAAATTTAGAAAAATACTCCAGTATTAAATAGTGCTCCAGTGAGAAGCATGCAAGTGAATTAAAATCAGTGGCGTATTCCTTCATGCCTTTCCTCCTCTTTCATACCCTAGATGGGCATTTCAGTAGAGAACATGATAATTGTTAACTTTGTATTATTAATTTTTTAATATTGAAAACGTTTGAGTTCGCTCGCACAATTAGCAAAGGACGGGCACCTGGTTCTGGATAATTGCAGAAATACTTGGTCGAGGGAGGTTTTTTCTCTGAAGAATGGCTTTTGTGCTGTCTTCAATAGACTGTTTCCTGCCATCTCCATCTTTGATTTTGAGTTTTCTTACCCATCCATTACACTGTGTTTCCACAGCCCCACCTCACCCACCTCATTTGTACCTGGTGCTGACTACAACCACCACTATCCAGGTGAACTGGTTGTCTGGCAGCAATGGAGGGAGTCCCATACAGGGTGAGTAACTTGTCCATCTACACCTATGTGTTTGTGTTAAAGTTATGCCAAATCCAGTCTAGGATTTTATCATAGATAATAGTACTTACAGTGATCATATTCATGGGTACCAGGAACTGGTCTGCTTGATTACTTGGTTATCTGGTTTTGAGGATTGACATCAAGGCATGTTGGACAACCCTGTCTGAGCTCTGTCTACCCCAGCAGATATCACAGCATATAAAAGTTGAAGTTCCTGTCATGTGCTGATTCTACACCCTTCGTTCTTTTCTCTGCCTTTGTCAGTTCCTCTGACAGAATATTTGTGGTCCATTTTGTAAGCTTTGGATGAAAATGTGTCCTTTGCCTGCCTTTTCCACCATCCAAGGTTTGAACCTAGCCATTCCTCATTTATCAAGCTGTGGTTCCTCACCCTGGAGATGGTCATTAACGGCGGCAAGTGTTACCGCTGTGTCCTGCTTACGCTCAGTTATTTGACTGCCTGAGTGGTTCCTCCTTTGTAGTTATTAGATAGGCAGTCAGTCATCAAGACTATCACTGTGAGCCAACCAGTGATGGATTCTCTTTGTCCGGGGACACAAGTACAGAGCACAGAGAGGTGCATGGTGTGTTTGTGCCACTATGTATTTAAATATACAGCGCAATGTGCTGCTGTGCATTACATGTTACAGACATCGCAAAGAAGAATAGAGCTGGTATCCACTATGTTGTTGCCATAAATTTGGCTGTTTTTGTAATTTTTTGTATGTGTTAAGAATGAATGTGCATGTTACGTTCTCTTTAAAGATGAGACTCATTTCTATGTATTTCTGAAATTTTCCAGGTTTTGTTTTGAACTACAAGAAGGAGCACAACGGATGGAAATCCTTGACCTTGGGACCTCAGAACCGGACTTTCATTGCCAACAACCTGATGTGCGGCACACAGTATAAATTCAACATACGAGCATACAACAAGCTGGGAGATAGCCTGGATTCTGAGACGGTCACAGCACGGACGAATGGTTCAGGTATGCCTTACACTGTGTCAGTCTCCCTGTTGGGGCCCCATGAATGAATGTCACTGCATGGACAAATGGCTGAGGTATGCTTTACACTTTTGTCAGTCCCTCTGATGGGGCCCTGCAGATATCTGTGGGCCATTTTGTAAGCTTTGAATGTGTCCTTGATGAAAATCATGGGGAAAAAATAATTCTGCGTTCTTATGAATTGCTTTTATATGAAGAAAAATGTGGGGAAGTGTATGAGAATGGTTGAAAAGGTTGTGGGTTCAAATTCCACATCATTCAAGCTGTAGATACCTCATGTGAGCGTTTTATTCACATCTTCCTCAGTCCACCTGTTCATAAAATGGATACCTTGCTATAGGCAGTGAAAGATAATTTTAGAGCATAGTAATTAAGGCTTATAAATGGCAGCAACACTTTATGCTCCATAGGGAGTTGACATTGTGCTTGAGTGATCTGGCTTGCCAGGACCAATGAAGCTGTCACTTAGGAACCATGCCTTCTGACATATGTTTTTGATTATTTTGCACTATATTGTACTGTAAATGGATAACACAAATTTTGTTTAACCCGTTACAGTTTGGCTGGTTCCTTCAATTTCTTGTGAACAGAGTGTATCTTTTTCCGATCTAAAGCAGTGCAGTTTCTTTTTCTACATGCAGCACCCATCACAGCCCCACAGAGCATGTTGTTGTCTGCTGTGAATGCCACCTCTGTGACCCTTGACCTGTCCTCCTGGCAAACCTCTGGCTGTCCAATTAGATTCTTCTCGGTGAAATACCACGTATGGGGTGACGAAACCTGGCAGTTAGTCAACAATAATATTCAGCCGAATGTGGTAAGGAAACAATTATGCATGGCTGTGTTATGGTATGGTCATTAGTATTTGCTTGGATATATCTTCTCAAATAAAATAAGGATTAAATAAGCAGAATGATTCTGAAAGAACATGGATGAATGCTTATGGCATTGGACTCAAGATCTAAAGATTGTGGGTTTGACTTCTGACATTCTCCTCAGTCTTCCTCTGTAAAATGGGTTCCTGGCTATAAGCAGTGAAAGGTTTTGTCAGAATGCTAATGATGGACAACCAGTAAATGGTAGTGGCACTGTATGCTCCTCAGAGAGTTGAGAAAATATTTGTGTGATGCTGTCTACTGGGATAATTTGCTTGGCTACAAGACTTATAAACTGCAATTTTATTATATAATTGTTATTATTATTAGTATGAAAATCCTTAAAGTTTTACAATGTTGAAAGTTATTGTGTTTTTTTTTCACTTCTTTTGGTTATTTTGCAGAGACAAATTTGCTTGCAAAACTATTTTAAATATTTGATCTTTTTTTTTTTTTTTGGAGGGGGGAGGGATGTTGACTATAACACAAGGGAAGATTCATTATCTATTTGCACAGTTTTGTGAAATAATTATTCATTTTCTGTTTTCAGACGCTGTTTGTGGTCCAAGACCTGTTTCCAGCCACCTGGTACATCATGGATGTCATAGCGCACAGTGACGCTGGGTCTTCCACTAGCCAACTCAAGTTTGCTACTCTCACATTCGCTGGAAGTATGTTGTGTTTTACTGAGGGAGAAAAAACTACTTGTACAATTAGTGATCAAGATTGCTAGTAGCTAACCAACAAATTTGTCCCATAAGAACTACTAATATTGTCCACTCTGGCAACGATGCAATAGAGAGCCAGAAGAATGCTTCATATTAAGAAGTTGAAATGCACCAAAAATTGAAAGCCTTAAAAGCCATTTAAAAATTTGAACACTGCAGATTGCTAGAATTACCGGACATAATAAATAAGTAAAGTCAAAGAAAACATAGTTTTTCTGTTATTATTGCATTTAAGCAGAAACCCGATAATTTAGCTGTTTTATGATCTATGACAGTACAGGGTAGAGAAACAACTGCCATGGTCTAAAAGTATTCATCTTTGTGTTTCTAAAATCAAGGGGATCAAAATGTCTCATTGTTGTATCAGAAATTCTTTAATAGTCTAAATAACTGTAAGCTCTCTAATGTTCACGCATTATTACCTGTTCTCTTTATCAGGCACCATTAAACCCCTCAAGGTTCTACATAAACAGGAAGCAGAATTCTACGAGAAAGTTTACCTGATGGTTCCCATCTGCGCTGCAGTTGTCTTCCTGTTCTCGGCAGTCGTGGCTGTGTTCCTGTTTTGTCGGCGTCGTAAAGACAGACTCAGATACAAAGGTGAGCATCCAGAAAGTTGAGTTTATCACTTACATGTTTTTTTCCTATCCCTAATCTCGTGATCAGTGTGTCACTGCACTATGAAAATGCTTGAGTTCATATTTCACACTTCTGAGAGAATGCAGGGGAAACATATTCAGTCTATGGCCAAGCAGAACAGAGCCAGTGTGTATCTTTACAACTACAATTTTAATAAATAAATCTGGGTGCATTAAATTTTTTTTGACTCATCAACACGGGCCTTGATCCCATACACAACATGGTACCTTTGTACAGAAATGGCCACGGAATGACTTTGGCCATTTTCACCGCAGAGTGGGTCGAGAATGGGACTTATGTGGAATTTCGCGGCCCTTGCTTATGAGTAAAATGTGAGTCCAAGATGGGCTTGACTTATTTAGAAGTGCGCACCTCATCAATGCCGAGTTGTGTGGCTGCCAAAGTTTTCTATTTAGGGAGGCATTATGTTTTTAAAAGCTAATTCTTCTTTGCAAAACTTTGTGTTACTGCCAGTTGTTATTTTGAATTTGCTGAAGTAGTTGCATTGCTCCCGACTAGTAATAATAACAAAATTGGTAATGAAGTTTCTAGGTCTTGTACCTAGACAGTGTGTTTTTACAGCTTCACCTTAGCAGGCAAGCTCATTCAGGGACTTTCTAAAATCCCTGGGGAGCAATACATACTTCACATTGTGAATAGGACTGGTCTAACACTGTTTACATCACTCTAGGACATGGAGATTGTTTTGAAATTGTATTAGTTTAGCTTTAAGCATTTACATTACCATCATGTTTTGAGTGTATTTGATTCAATACCAATTCCATAATACCATCTTGCACAGAACATGCTGCTAATCTCCGTCGAGACATCACAGCTGAGACGTCTCTGATGAATGACCTGGACAAGAGGTTAAACACTGAGATGGATAGCAGCAGCAGCACTTTGCCAGATCACATCAGCAAACAGCGGAATGCCAACCTGCTTATCTCCCTTCAGAGTGACGACAATCTGCCAGGAAACAGTAGCGCTTGGTTGATTGACGAGAGCAACAAGACGACGAGTGACAACGGCAGCTTCGGTCGCTCAGGTAGTTGTTATCGTGATTTCATGTCACTGGTTTTGTTGATCAATCAATCAATCAATCAATCAATCAATCAATCAATCAATCAATCAATCAATCAATCAACAGACCAATGGATTGACTAACCAATCAACAACCAATCAACCAACTAATCAATCAATCAGTCAGTCAGTCAATTGGTCAGTCTGTTGGTTGGTTTGTCGGTCGGTCAGTTGGTCAAGCAAACAAGCAGTCATAGCTGAGACATCAGTGAATACAAATACAACTTCAGAGCGTGTAATGAGCAATGTAATAAGATATGTTGACCTCCAAACACATGATTAAAAAAACCCATATTCTTAAATTGATCTGGCTTCAAGTCCCATACTTTCAATATCAGTCTGTTTACAAACTCAAACATCTCATATACTTGAAATTATTGACTGATTTCCTGGAGTTCATGTGAGGTTCTGAAGTATTTTTACTTCTACTTTCTTCAAACTTTCCTTTTAATGTCACTTTACATGACGGTATAGTGAAACATAGATAATGCATACATGATGGGACTGACCAAAAGTGCACTTATTAACAGAAAGACTTACTAACTAAACGCATACTTTTATGATGATGAATAGTGGAAATGATGAAAAATTTAACCTATAACACAAACGGGAACTAAACTAACCACAGTCAGAAGAGGAACAACAATATAATCACACTGGGAAAGTAAAAATTGGTGCCTTCATTCTCTCTTGCTATTGAAATCAAACAAAGGGGTTGTAAAACAGTTGTTAGAAGACTGATTTGGTGATTAGCGATTGATTACTTTGAAGTTTTGGCATATGACCTTCCTATTTCCAGCAAAATGAGCCGCTGCAACTCATGGCTTCTCTCTATATGTAGCATTTTCACCAAGTACAAGGGTTCTCATCCTGCAGTACACACACCCAAAGCAGCATGTCATGCAAATTTCATAGGGTTGGTTGCCAACCAAATTTACAACAGATGAGTGATTTAAGACAGTGGTATGTAGGATTGTTTGGGAGGCCCAAGGTTTACAACAATCAAAAACGATGTGGAACATCGAATCTAAATGCACTGTTAAAATATTCCCCACCAATGTAGAGTATGGGTGAAATCACTTCACCTCCAACTGCATACCAACTCTGTAGCCATTCCTATTCCCCCAGAAGATGAAGGGAACATTAACCCTTACGCTACTTATAATGAGATCAAGCAAGCCTTAAACCCTGAAGTGAGGACCACCATCCCACTGAAGGGAGCGGCGGTGCCCAAATCGTCGTCAGAGGAGGATGACATCGCCATGCAGAAAGCAGCAGCCAGGAGAGAGGTAAGTACTGGAACAGTGTTGGGATTACATAAACCACTCTCAGTTGTAATACATGCACAGTCATCCAGCAATCATTGTCTTCTCTTCCATTTTTCAATGGTCTTAGGAATATGAATGGTTAATATTGAGGGTTAGCAACCAGAATGTTCTATGTCCAGATTTTATCACCGGTTGTAAATGCTTGGAACTAAATGACATTATGATATTATGTGTGCTTATTTTTGACCCAATACAAGTGTCAGTAGAGAGAGTCGAGATGTTGCAGGTACTTGAAATTTTATTCATGTACAAAATTTCATTCTCAATTTTCTCGTTTTGTGCATTTTGGACATAACACATTTTGGTTGCTAACCCTTGATATGGTCTGTTACATTGGCACATTTCCGGGCTGCTCACATCTAGATCATGATGGTATGTTCACTTTCATTTCTAGTAAATCTTTTCATGATCACTATTTTCAAACCTTTAACAGATGGAAGACTACCAGTCCAAGCAGTCTAGCCAGTCAACTCCATCTGAGCCTTATGTTCCATTTTTTCACTCCAAGAGAGAGAAGCAGCCTCGCTACACCAAGAAACAGCCGCCACCCCCGTTACCGGCGCCGAGACGAGCGCAGAAAGAAGCAGCTACAAAAGAGGGCTATGATAATCATGGTGAGAGCTTTGTCAGAGTAGAGGGCTGCATATGTACAGACAACTAGACAGCTTGGCCATGTGGCTAGAACGTTTTTGACGTAAGCTTAAGGCTGCCAGCGCGCAGTGGTTGTAACAATTTGGACTTTGGATAATGTAAATCTGTGGGTTGTCAGGGGCCAGCAGAGGCATTATATCATTATTACAGACACTTGAAAGAGTGTTTTATTGGAATAATAGGGTATCATATGATTTAATATGGTCTGTAAGATGATGCAATCTTCCTTTAAGCATCAGCAAGGGTCTTTTGAAAGGCCTTTGATATTGCACTTAAATCGTGTATAAACCACAAAACACAAACCATATGTAGGCTGCCTGACACTGGCAGATTGTTTGATTGATCTTATGGGCATTATTTTAGAACACACCCATCTAGAGCCTAGTTTAGGATTAGGGGCAGGATTAGGAAATAAGAAAGCGTACATGAGAGAGTTTCTAGACAATTATAATGCCTAGGGAATGTCCCAGGTTTGCTTTTTCTTCCTTAACCCAAATTCTTTCCTTGTCTCAAAACTTAAACTGAGCTTTAGATAGAAGTATCTCAATATTTTCTCTATGGAATTTACAAGAGTTCCAGGTACAACTTTGCTGGTCATGTGTGTGGGTGGGTGGTATTATATTCCTATTCCACAAGACATCATATTCATCCAAGTTCTTAGAAATGCCTGAATGAAGAACATCACAGAATTCACTCTGTTAGTTTGCTAGAGCCCTAGCAAGTATGCAAAATAGCAGAATATCCATTTTTTTTTTTCGAATGAGCAAAATAGGGTAAGGGTTTAATCTTTTAATTATTATCTCAAGTACCTGTGGCATTATTCTAAATCCATGTCATGTGGCACAATGCAGTCAAAGTCAATATAGACATCACCAAGAGAAATATACTTGTTTTTTTGTTTTACAGTGAGTAGTGGGCAATAGCTAATGATGCAGTAATAATCACGGATGAATGGTGGGGACAATCCGACAGTTAAAGAGTTCAGCAGAGATGTCAGTCTTCAGAGAAAGCAATGTGATATCAAGAAACGGACCATAGATCAATATAGATCTACATCGTATTATGTTAGACGTCTACATGATATTTATGCCCATTCAGGCTATGGACTGACATAATAATCATTGCCTGATGTAAATTAAGAATTGTGGGTATTTTTCGGTGTGTAATCTATGAGAAATCACAGAACATTCATTCAAATTTCAGGAAAAGTGCATGGCATCCCTGGTTGAGGTGCAGATGTAACAATTTTTTTTGTTCCTTTACTCTGCTGACAAATTAATTTTAATAATCTTTTCATCAGGTGTTATTCTCAGCCCTCGTCGCTATGCCAGTGCAGACCAGATCCATGCATTGTTTTCACAGCCCTCTCGACCACATAGCAGTATGAAGTCGGGCTCGGAGTCAACAGACAAAGGTGAGACATAAGACTCTAGTGGAAGTTAAACATGATACTGCTTATTCGTAACCTCTTGGGAGCATGGAGAGGGTTGTGATTGGGTGGGTTGTGATTGGGATTAGTGACTGGCTAGACTGCCTGTGATCCAATAAAAATGAAAGCCAGTGATAAGGAAGAAAGTGCACTTAGGGCAGGATGACTTCTCTGCGTGCCTTGAGAACTCCGGTTGGTAATCCCATGCAGGCTAAACAAGGTACATTTCTTGTTAAATTTGAAAAGGAACTGGCTGTCTTCAATTTGTTGATACTTCAACCAGTATTCACAAAAAGGAAGTTGCCCTCACAGTCTCAGTTTTGAAGTTTATTTGCATATCTACTCCCTGTTTCACCTCTTTTCAGCACAGCAAGAGAGGCCTATCCAGAAATTCCTTGGCAGTGCTTTACCGAGTCAGCCTGCCCAAATGTATGAATACAAAAAATAATGGATTGTAACATAATGCCATTGATTATACATGGCATATATCATTGTAACAGGGATTATCTGAAGTAAATAAGAAGTATTTTTTCATCAAAATGCAATACTCTTGAACAGAGCATTTAAAAGTGAAAAAAAGCATCACTGGGACAGATTTGTTGGTCTCAAAGTGACTGTTAGAGAAGATCAGTCCTTTGCATAATTGCATAGTAGAGAGATTCTCATGAATGAAATTGTGATTGTGTTTTTTGAGACAATACTGAGTTTGATCAATGCAGAATAAGAAATTGAAAGGCTAGTCATTGAATGTCTACGTAACAGCTGATATTTGTTAATCGAAAGTGCCTATCCAGGTTTTTGAAATCCAACTAATATTTTAGGAAGGGAGGGCAGTATTGTCTTTGCCAGGTTGAAGATACTAATATTGTCTAATATTGTCTCGCTATTTTTTCTGTTCATCTCTGTCCCACACAGGGTCCCAACGTCACAGCCTTATTTCTAGCGTCACGACAGTGTCATCTAGTCGGGATGAGTTGTTGGAAGCCCTGGAAAATGCCAAAAGAAATCCCCCACCCCCAGTTTTATATGAGAGTGAGAATGATAGGCATGGAGATGGAGGCACAGAGGGTGATCTTGACCCAGATTCAAGTTCACAGCCAACGGACAGTTCTGTAAGTTGTGGGATGCTCATGAGTCATCGGGAAGTAAAAGTTAGTTTTCAAGGATAAGACATTTTTGTTCCCCTCATTTTCAAGTTGCATGATATGTGCAACAATGGGATTGGCTGACATTGAATCTCCTTTGAGATTTTGATTTTTTATGAATTTTGTTGAAAATCTATTATTTATGTCCTAAAATTGAAATGAAAATTATAATTAACAGCTTTTTTCCGCATTGAAGAAACGGGGACAAGATGCACAGCTCTTATAGTACACTGGTGTACAACTTTCATTATGCCCCATGATTGTTTTGCACATAAATTCCTTTTAAGAAAATCACTTTAAGTGAGAACGCAGAGAAATTTTAATTTTTAAAAAATATCCATGGTCTTGTTTCATCCCTGCATGCATCAGTGTTGAAGATGGAGTACAGTACATCAAATTGCCTGAGACGTTCTTCATCTTCAAAGATTTATTGTTCCACCTGTGTTTTCATAAAAAGCTGGATGAAATGGCAATTGCCAAATTAGATTCCCTTGGTTTGTCATGGACAAGTCCTGATCTGATCTGGCTGGGTCGAAGCATTTTTATTTGTTCACTTTTACTGTTACATCCTTCCATTCCCTGACACTATTACTTTGTTAAAGTACTTGTGAGATGGGATGAAACTTGCTTTAAACTGTCTTCTTTGATTGTTTCTCCAGGTGACAACTGAGCCAGGCATCCGGATGTTCACACAGTCGCCACCCAAACCCAATGAGCAGAGGCAGGCGTCGTGTGAGGTGCCTCCTTATGAGCAGCAACGTAGGTTGTTAGGCTTCATGTTTCGTGGCTGAATGGTTGTGGCATTGGATTCATGATCTAAATGTCATGGGTTCAATTCCTGACCACAGTTATGTTGTGAATACTTTGGGAAAGTATTTCATCCACATTTTCCTCAGCCCACCTGTCTGTATAATGGGTACTGGCTATATCCAGTGACAGGTATTGTCAAGATATTAGTGATCAGGGCCTCCAAGTGGCAACAGCGCTGTAAGCTTCTCAGGGAGTTGAGAAAGTCCAAGAGTGATATGACCTTCTTGGGTAATAATAGTGTGAAGTCCATGAGTGGGCATTAGCCTGGATACAAGACTTATAAATAGCATTTTTATTATTGAAAATGAAGGAAAAACAAAGCAAGAAACTGCTTTTATCCGTTCATGATGTAAGGTAGTTTTAATACTAGTACTTGCAGTCATCACAGCCCTCTTACTGTGTGACCGAGTATTGACCATCTTATCTTCTCACTTTGAAGATTGCCACATTCCTGAGTGTAAGGCAGCTGCACAGAATCAATGTTAGGTTTCCTGGATGCCACCAACACATGAAAATATTTGACACCTGATGTCAAGGGGGTAGCAAATCAGGGAGAACTGATTCAACATTTGCTTCACAAGAGTTAATCTGTAACTGTTTATTTTGTAAGCTTTTTGTACAAAGACGTGAATGAAAGAAAAAAAGGACTCTATGTACATCTTGTCAAACAGTGTTTTATTGTCACTAATCAGATGCCTAGCTAATTTTTACACTTCAGGGCAGTAAGTGTGGTAATCTAGGTGAATTTATCATATTTATCCATTTTTTGGAATTTGTCAAATTTTTCACCTTTAGTGTCTGAGACAAATTCTGATGGCAGGAAATTAAATTTACAGCACAGCAGTATAGCTTGACCTTACTGGCTGGCAAGTTTCAGTTGTAATCAAATTTGATATCTGCATTTAGAAACATTACAAATGCATGCACTGTTTATGTCTTTAAACAATCATTTGTTTTTGCCCACTGATCATTCCCTTCCTCACCTGTCACCTCAGAGAAACGTCGTCGGCCGCAGCGGATGGAGGTGGAGAGTGACACAAATGAGTGTGAGGCCCCGCCCACAGCCTTACGTCGACCTTTGCCCCCGCGTAAGGTGCGACCCCGCCACAGGGGCAAGCAGCGAGGTCAAGTGACGGGCAAGAGGCCTTTGGGTACTTTCATGCCCAGGTGAGCTGGTGTGAATTATATTTCATGTACTCACAATCTGTGGGAGGTAAATAGAGATTAATTGTGATTAAACAGATGATGTGATCAAATGAGACTTTATGTTCAAACTATGGAGACTTTTTCTTTATCATATCAATGTTTGAAAAGTTACGGCAATTAAGTGAAATTTGTCTTTGTTTTTGTTGAACTGAAGAAATTCAATAGCACTGAAGCAAGCAGTAATTCATTTTGGAGCAGTTTTTGGAATAACATCCATATTGTCTGAACACAAACAGAAAATTGTTGGAGATTGTATGAGTCAACCCTTGTGAGATTGTGTGCATACAAATCTATGATTGTGAATATATATATATATGTGTGTTTGTGTTTGAGTGCGCGGGTTTGCAGGCGAGTGATCGTATGGTATACGTGTCTGTGTGTGGCTGAGTGTGGGTGAAGATGTGACTGCAGGCCGTACCTATATGTAATCACATTTATGATTGTACTTCACTGTTTAATGTATTCTCTGTTTTGCACCTCTTCAAGGTAAATTTCCAGATGAATGAGTATAGCTGGCTGATCGTATCTTAGCTTATTAAAATCCACGTCATTAAAATTTCAGGACCCAAAGTGGTACAAGCACGACAAGCACAAATAGCGAGGAGGTGACTTACACCTTCGGGGAGCGTGCTCAGACGCCTCGCTCAAACAGCCCTGTTGAGAGTTACCCCCCTTACTCTACTGCTGCTGCTGCTGCCACAGGCCAGGAAGGCTTTGTTGAGTTTCGTTCTGAAACGGGCCGACCTAGAAGAGGTAAGTCAAATGAAAAAATTTTCATTTACAGTATATAATTTGTTACAGCGGTCGTCACAGAACCCACCATTTCAGAATCTGATCCATCTTAGAACCTGCTGTCATAAAAACCAAAGAATTCTTTTTATCGTCTGTAAAAAAAAAAAAAATTGACACTGGGAATGCCACGAGCAAGCTGCAGTCAAACTTTCACTGAGGATCTGTTGTTATTTGTAGTTGTGTGTTTTGGGTGCTTGGCAAGTGATTTGATCACAGTTTAGAAGTAGAAATTCAAAGAATGCAACAATAATATAAAATAATCTCTCCCGATTGTGTTACCTTTGAATGCCATAGCTGTGTGGTCTCACTAGCCAATTGAATGACTAAGTTATTTCATTAGCTGGCCAAATACAGTGGATTCGACCCAGTTGGGTTTAAGTATTTCAAGTATTTATTTCACAATCACGAGTTCTATATTCTTCTATCATTTCATTTTATTCAAGTGGACCTCAATACTACGTATAACTAAATAAGTATACTTTTTCCATGCAGCAAGGCATACTTTATATCAAGGCTCTGCTGTGTTTATTCTTAAGGTCTAAATAATAGAGAAATAATGAATCTGTGTGTGTGTGTAATTCATACCCACTAATGATGTCAAAATATTACTGAGGCACAAAAGAACTTTACATGTAGTGTGCCTTGGTGCATGAACAAAAGATACTTATTATTGAGGTATACTTTAACTTAATATTAAGGTCCACCTGAGCATAATTAAATGATAATGTAATAATGAAACCATAATTATGAAACTCACACTTAATAACAAGTCATACCTATTAAATGAATACTTTGAATCTGCCATCTTATGACAAAAAGGCGCATTGATATGCATGATCATATACCATATGTGCCTTTTTGTCATTAGACGGCAGATATATTGAGGTCCCACAATACCTGTTATCAAGAATCTAATATAATTTCCTTATTGTTATATGGTAATGTTTTCTCTCTCTCTCTCTGTCATGCTACACAGGTGGCCGAAGAACCCCACACGCCCGGGTACGATATGACACAAACATCCAGACCCCAGGCACAGATGATCACCGTCCATTAGTTACATCACTGGCTCATCCTGCATTGGCCACGTCCCCTGAGGAGGAGGAGTCAGTTAGTTTGTTAGACAGGTAAGGGGGTGGATCCTCAGAGAAACCTCAAATTTAACACCTCCCTTATGATGACAGTTATTTTGGAAGAAGATCAGAGGAGTTGTCTCCCCTAGTGGCAACATCAATATAAGCCCATCTTAAGTCAAGTACAACGCCATTCCATTCATATGCCAAGTAAACTATATGTCACCAATGGCACCCAAGGGTGTCATTATTGTCCTGAAGGGAGATGACCCACCTGTCTTTATGCGGATAGAGTTACTAGGTGCATTAGTATTCATCGGCATCACAGCTGACTTCCAGTGTTAAAGATATGAAGAGCTGATAAAATCGACAATAACAATTTGATGGCGCCTTGCAATGATTGCTATGATCTACACTTGGTTGAGATCAGTCCATCAACCAAAAGGACTGAAGAGGATTCCCAATGTCAGTACTTGTATTTGGAAATAATGACTCTCTCTAGTGTAATAACTGAAATAGGACAAGACTTTTACACTAACAAGAGTTATGTTCAAATGAAAAAATACCAATATCTCAAAAACAATTTGGCAAAGACAGATGAATATATCACATGAGTTAGATACCATTCAAGTGAGATAACTGTTTACTTATTTACAGACGTACTGTTTTCTTGCTTACATACTTACTGTTTTTGAGGACCAGAAATGCACTATCCTCTCCAACATAATTTTACCTTTCACTTCATACACTTCCATGTTTACATCAGGCACAGCTTAAAATGTTTGGTCAAATCATTACAAACAGTCTACTAATGGCCATGGGCACAAGCTCAGCTTAGATGGCTTGGCTTTAGAATTTGAAATATGAAATGTTTTTGTATTAGTTATCTGTACTGTAATGTTCAGAGGAACACTAAACTAGCAATCTGCAAAGTTTCTATGCGGTAAAGGTTTTACTTGTGACATTTAGAAACAAAAGAAAAGTATTCAGATGTGAACTGTGCAGTTTAGGTCAAGCTGGTGAATAGCCCATTATGGCTCCCCTCTTCTTTTTTACCCAAGGTGGGTCTTTAATGTAGCAAGATGTCAAGGTTCCGCCTGGTCATCTGTGTTAAAATTATGAAGACAGACAGAGAGACAGACAGACCAACAGACAGATAGACAGATAAATAGATGATTAGAGAGGGAGGTTTTGTGACTGAGAATACTTTTGTTCAATTATTGTGTTTATGTGTTGTTATACTTGTAATGTGACTGGCCACTGACCTAAATAAAACAGTCTTGAAACTCACTGTGCTTGTCCCCAGACACTATCGCCCTGTTCCGGAGGAAGAGACTGAGATGGATACAAGAACCAGTAAAGAAGGAAAGACTGATAAAGGCTACACGGAGGATTATACCATTGTGTAGGGATGAGATCATCTTTGCCATGGACTCGATTTCAGTCATTGGCACTGTGTGAAGAAGGCAAACATGGGGGAAAAAAAAAACCAAGTGGGCCTTTTGTGACATTTGATGACACTGACTGGATGTAAGATGTCTAGAGAACGAGGCAAGAGTATGTACAGACAGCCTATGGTATCTGGGAGAAGCAGTTGAGATAGCCCATGTTAAAAAGGAGAAAGCCGAGGGCTTGATTGGGAATCTTACAGTCAAGAAGCTGAATTGGTGTCTTTGTCACTAGCGCTCATGGCATTTGGCATTGTGTTGTCAAGGTGATACAGTGTAAACACCTGCTTTCTGGAGCTTGTTTACTCAAAACAGTCAGTTTTGATGGCTTGCAGTTTGAAGGAGAGTCTTTGCAAGGGGAGGAATGGGATATTACCTCTCAAGGAACAAGAGAAGAAGGGAGTTTAATGCCTGTGTAGCGATTTTGTTCATGCATCAAGACTGACATAAAATCAGAAATAATGTGATTGATCACAGCAGTTTTTAGTGACGGAGGAGGTTAACAGCAAGCTTCCATACAATGACAAAACACTATAATATCATAATTTGGAATGAGTATTTTACAGTGCTCTGTCCATGCATGGCAGCAAAAAAAGTTTTTACCAGTTTGGAAACATATCATATTTCGATTCTTTAGAAGTGTTTTAGTTTCCTGCTCTGTGCAATTGGGGTCTCCCTTAACGAGTAGAGAACACAGTGTACAAGGGATATTGATTACAGGCAGAAATACTGACATACAAAATATTTATAGCTGGGCTGTGTGCGGGGTAAATGCTGATGCTATTTCACAACGTGTTCAATTTTCCATTGTTACTTTGACTTATATCATTCCCCCTCCCCCCACCAGCAGCTGTGCTATTCAGAGATATTTTATGCTGTGGTGCATAGAAATCAAACAAAAACAACAACTGATATGATAGCATATATCTAGGACTCTGATATTACTTGACAACTTAAAGAAGAAAGTGTTTTCTGTGCAGTTGCATAGTCTTTCCAAGACAAGATAAGACAAGACAAGACATTGATGCTGGGATTAATTTCAAATGGCTCACACTTACAAAAAGCAAGACAGCTACATCTCTTGAGCATGGAATCTTCACCATAACAGCAACTAAAATCACTGTATAAAGCTTACATTTAACATCCCTGGCCATAATGTCAAGTTACAGTGAATGCATTGTTGAAGAACAGATCTTCGTTTTGGTCGAAAAGAAAGACAACCTATTTTTCTCTCTTTGTACTTGTTAAAACTGTTGAATGTGCTGTGCAGATATCAAGTGTTACTAGGCATATTGGCCAGGCCAGGCCTGCATGCTGATGGATACGGCAAAACAGAATTGGTGCTGATGTGTTGTGAATTGTACCCTGGTACATGTGGATAGACTCCCATATGCTTTACCAATGTGAAGTCGAGACGCAGAAGTGTCCTTAAGTTTCAGTGACTGTTGTTTTGAAGTCATGATCAAGACAAGCTAACATGGACCCAGATTTATCTCTTCAATGTGTTTGATACACAAATGTGAATGACAGTTTTAAAGGCCGTCTGCTTCCACTTTTCTGTCAGGCGTGAATTAAATTATTAAGGGGAAAGACCTTCTTCAAAGACAGAATCAGTCCCTCTGAGATAGTCAGAAAATGATGTTGTCAGTACATGCTGTGACATCACAGGACTATTAGTGCCAAGCACCAAAGCTGGCAAAAGGAAGGGAATGTATGGACATGTTAAACCGGCTTCAGTTTATTAGAGCAAACTGGATAGCTACTGTAGACATCGGCAGAGACATTGTACAGTAGATATTATTATTCTTAGTCATCATCTAGTCAAGTTATAGTCTCATTACTTGCATTCATTCCATATGCTAATGACCCTTGACCTGCAGCGTCTTTCTGTGCAGTGATTGGCTGATTTTTCAAATTAGGAATACCAGTGACCTATTCCCTTGCAGTGATTGGTTAGTTACTCATAATAGGCATATCAGTGACTAATTCAGCAGTGATTGGCTGATAATTCACAGAGGGATTACCTGTAACCTATTACTCTGCAGTGATTGGTCAGTTATTCACAGTAGGATTAATAATGACCTTTTACCTTGCAGTGATTGTTGATTATTCATTCTAGGCACACTACAAACTTGTGACCTTGACCTGCTCAGTGTCTGGCTGATTGGTCATTTCACACCAAGCATAAATGGAACAGAGAGATGGTTATCTCCTTGTGAATGGCTACATATTTCACCCTCAGTTTACTGGGAGAAATGCAACTTTATACCGAATATATGAAATATATCTGAGGGACTATAGAGAAATGCAACTTTTTACTTAAAATGTGAAACTGATCCAAAGGACTTCAGAAAAAGGCTACCTGTGACTTACAGATTGTGGGAAAAGATACAAGAAAATACAGTGACAAGTGGAACTACTTTTAATACAGCATCATGGATGTATTCCGAGCAGGAAATGGGAACTGATACTCCATTACTGAGATTAGCAGAGTCCTCTTCATTAAATGATCTGTGTGGAAAGTAGGATGACATCGAGGTCTGTTCAAAGCTGTACAAAGCTGTACAGAATCCATATTTATAGTGGCCCAGGCAATGATTGGTTAATGATTTAGAGATATTATCACTAGAGATTTGAAATTTATAAAGAAAACTGGTGAAAACAGTCAGCTTAGGTCATCTTTTTTTTCTTTGAATATTTCATGAAATCTATATTATTTTATGGGGATCAAAATGCAGGCATTGTGTTTCTGTAGAAGTTTTTGAAGCCATTAGATAGATGAATACATTTGTAATTTCACACCTAACGCTCTTCTTGTTATTGCCAAAGTTGAGAAAACATTCCTTGGAGAAATTGATTTTTGTGCACAGGACTGTCATGTACTGAGAAAAATTTGCTCTGAGATGGATACTTTTTGTCCAAACTGCATTATTGTGGTCCCATTTGCTGTGACTGCATTTGCAGTCAAGGAATTTGCCTATAACTTGGGAAGTTAAAAACCAAGTACTTATCGAGGAGTGCTTGCACAAAGACCGTATCATTACATGAATTATGTAAGAGATATAAGGCCTTTGCGCAAGCACCTCTCGTTATATGCTGTTTGCACTTTAAAGGACTGTGGATGCAAAAAGAAAATACTGGAACTTTCTCCTTTTTAGTCAAGGGCAGTAACATAACCTGTTGTATCGCAGGAACTAAATCCCATATATTACGATAGTCTATGCTGCTGCCCTTTTCATGATGATGACAATTCACTTATGATTTTAAAAATTATTTGAAGGCCCCAGCCTGGCAGTTGGTGCTTTTTGGTGTGTTTTTTTTCTTTTGTTGTTGAATAATGAAAATTTGACCTGTATACTTTCTTGATTTTTGCAAGTTTTCGAAGGTCAGTATCTTGCTTTTGTCTGTTAAAAATTGTTACAGCTTTCCAAGGCTGCCAAGTCTAGCTTGTTTGAACCATTCCATATTTTATGCTAACAATAGTAAGTCCAACCTGGCATGTAGCCCATGAACTGACAGACTTTTTTAATCTCATGATCATAATTGTTTCTTTCCCTGATTTTGCATAAATCATTTCCATTAAAACTTTTTATAAGAATTTTTTTTTTATTTTCATTCCATTCAATATTGTGATAAATGTCCATTTGGTTCTCTGCTTTCACTTCCTAGTTCCATCTGACATTGCTACAATATCATCTTATGCTAGATGATGCTAGACATCATTCTGCTGTCTTCTCTAGTATGATATTATAATATTGGAAATGTCTGAAATAAAGTGGTATTTTGCATGATGTGTTTATTTTATATAAAAATACAGCGTTATTCACAGACAATTCCAGTATTGTGTTGTCTAAGGTTGTAAAGTCCATTGTGATGTTGCATAGACATCTGTTAGTTCTCAGTGTGAAAAGCATCATGCCGTTTTTAACTCTGGATTATCCAACACAAGACTTGACCATGAATGAGATATGAGACTCTACCTGGACCAAAATCCCCACAGGAGTCTTTGAATCGGAAGGCCAAGCATATTATATGATACCAGAGACTAGTATATAAATATAACTCTGATCAGTTGTTTGGGGGTACAGTAGAACTTTGTCAAGCCAACCATGGTGTAATGTTTTGTCTTTTATCATTTAAAGTTCACATGCTAACACATCCTCAAGATCTTGGCTGGAAAGATGTCTTTTGATTGAATTGTGCACAAAAACCAGATGAAAAACTGCACACTGCTGCTTATGTTGTATTGTGAAAGGTCATGTTTAAACTAACTTTCAAAAAAGTTTATCCTGATAAGTGTTCAAGATATTTGATAATTCTGTCGCAGTCATAAATAAGGTCAGCCCAGTGTTTTGTGAACAGTCTGAATGAATTTTTTTCCATTCTTTATTTAATGGCAGAAATTCTTTCCTGTTATTCGCAAAGGATACTGAAATTCAGTTTTTATACTTTTCTCTGCACCAGCGGGTTATTAAGATGGGTTGGACTCAAACAC
The DNA here is from genome assembly GCA_033807755.1 of Ellobium chinense. Lineage (NCBI taxonomy): Eukaryota > Metazoa > Mollusca > Gastropoda > Ellobiida > Ellobiidae > Ellobium > Ellobium chinense. Next base: position 52,071 of record JAWQUT010000430.1, on the reverse strand, counting down.
TGAAAGCAAACATTTGGCTCAGGTGGTTATTGTAAACTCTCCTTATGCTATTAAAGTCCTCAATACGGGCTTAGTTGTTTTTTTTTTCAAAAAATGGTCCTGGATTCTAAAAAAGTCCTCAATTTTGTGAAGAAAGGTTCCTTAATTTGTACTGCTCTCAGCAACGGCTATGTGAAAGTCAGATGGTTTATAATTTATTGGAAAATGGTAAATGGTAAATATTTTAAAAAAAAAAAAAAATCAGATGAAAAATTGCCATTCCATTTTTTTCCTGGCAATTTATACAGCTCTTTCATACTGTGACCAGGTGGAAGTTTAATTTGTGGGAAGGGTCCTTAAAAGGTTCTCAATTTTTATCATGGAAAAGTGGTATTAACCGTGATATAATAATATCATTATAAACAAAGCAGACTGGGGCAAAGAGGAAGTATGAAAAATGTTTATTTATAATTTTGACCAAGATCATTGATCTTTGGAACGACGCAGCTTTTATTTTTAGTTCTTCTCTTTCTCTTCATTGTTCATAATTCTATTGTAAACATAATTTTTATTACATTGATGGTTCACAAAACTTTGGACGGCTCTGTATTTATCTTTGTAGTGATGATCTGTTCCATCTACCATTGTACATAATACAGGCCCTTGCAACATTAATTTTGTTTTCATTCCACACAAGAAGTGCAATATTTCAGTGGTATCCATCATTGTTTACAAAGAACATGAAATCATTCCAGTGTAGAAAGAGATGAAATCATCTATGACTATGAATTTTGATTTCTTCTGTTAATTTTGCAGGCATTACTATACATTCTTTTGTATGTTCATTTGTTTCCAGCCTACTTGTTGAATTTACATACATAGAAAATTTTAATGTCTTGTGCAGTACATATAACCTGAGCCTACCATTTCAGATATGAATTCATGCCTGGCCAAAAGATAGGCTAGTCTGATGTCGTTTAAAAGAGAGGACCGAGGTGTTGTCAGATAGTATCTGAATATACTTGACCACTGAGAATAATTGTGCTTAAATTGTCACAATATTTGTGTTGAGAAGAGCATGTTGACACATTCTAAGGAAACCACTCCCAGCACTGTTTTCAGAGTTAAAAAAAGAAGAGAGAAAGTCTTGCTACAGACTGAAAATAAGGAATAGTAATTTTAGATCACAACTCTATGTACATACTGTAACAGCAAATGTCACATCCAATAAAATCTTATATTCAAAATTGTTTGAGGTGTATGTTTGAAGCCAGTCATATTTCTAGTTTAAATCTTCATTGATCTATATTAAGCAGGTATATCTCATAAGCCTAATGACATCCTCTATTCAGCTTAGACCAGACTTAGACATCGACCGCTATTATTCTCAGTGGTGTAATTAACCTGCTGTTTACAGTGACGATTTGTTAGTTCATACTATAATTCTGTACATAGCCATCGGTTATTTATAATGTTTTTGTGGACTTTTGTATATGTAGTTTTGTTGTTTTCTGAACTTCTATGTCAATATAATGCATCATGTATAACAATAGTAGGGAAGAACAGTATCATACAACATCATCATAATGATTGAACCAGTATTATTAGTACAACACTTAATGATGAAGGTGTTTTGTTATAATTTTTCAAACGAAGTAATCTTTCTTTAGATTCACTTTTATTTTTACATAAACTGTGGAAGAAAAAAAATACATTCTCAGTGGCATGTGCTAAAACTGCATTTAATATTGCACTGATAATTATTGTTTTATGCATTGTGTCAAGTTAATGATTTGAGATTGTTGAATACGTTTAGGTTGTCTAAGTAAATTTGTAAAAAAAATTTTTCTCATAAAAATCCAGTGGCAGTTTTTGATGTAGGCCAGACAGCTATACTTAAAGTCACCATGAAACCAAGGCACAACAACAACAACAACAACAACAAAAACTTCAGTAAGGTTAAAGACTCAACTAAACTGAAATTATAGGTATATGTACTTACAAATATGGCTTTTACTGACTTGTTTCACTCTGGATATCATCACACATTTATGAAGCAAGATTTAACCCTCTTCATACCAGCTTTTGTTTCTTTAAAATACTATACATGATTTGCTGAACTAATTGGCCTTTTACAGTAGAAGGAAATTGGAAATTGCAAATTTTGCAGGGGCTTAAGATTGCTAACAAACAATCTCGTTCTGGTTTTGGGAATTTCCACACATAGGCTACACCATTAAGTAAACTTCAGACAAAACAGTCGTGTAAGTTGCAACATCATCTTAATATATCCATTCTTTAATGCAAGCCATGTTCAAGCAAAAGTTTTTGTTTGTTTGTCAACAGGAGTTTCACCATCAGCTCTATTGCCTTCTCATTACTTTTACATTCATCTTTTCAATTTCTCTTTTATATTCTCCATTTCAACATTAACATCAGAAAATCACTTTCCATTTTTGTAAATTCCCGTTCTCATCCACACCAGTCCATGCAAGATGTGTTTCTGGCAAGCACAGTTTGACACATGGCAATGTCTCCAACATGAAATCCTGGAACACTCATTGGAAGTCACACTGGAAGCCTTTGTGCAAGGTGTTAAAGTAGTTTTAGTCTTCAAGGTCAAAATAGAGTGTTTTACACTATCCCAATTATCAGTATTCTATCTCTAGAAGTTTAGTTTTATAATTCTCCATATAAATGTGTTAATTATTGTGTAGGTAAATTGAAATGCATTTATGATGTTAGTTGTATGCTCTAATGCTATTTTTCTATCTCAAGAGCAACCATTTCCTAAACCTAAAATATGCTTATCTGAGCTTTTAATGAAGATGAAAGTTGAAATAAAAGCATACTGCGGGTAGACATAAAAGAAGGATACAGACACAACAAACTCTAAATTTTGAAAATTTAACTACCAGATGGATTTTCCTGAACTACCGCACATTTTTGACCACATTAAAGTATATTTATTGACTAAACTAATTTGTGGACATAGTACTGTAGCCCCATGCATGTAAAGCATTCTTCTAGTGGCATATCAGTGTTTTTGAAAGTGCATTTTTGTAGTATCAAGCAATTTATTCTTCAAGACTAATATAATATATAATGTTGGCGATATTCTCTCCTTGGTCGCTAAAAGTAGCAAAACATACATTATATTGTGCATGTCTAGAAAGCTTACTTTATCACATGAGTATTTTCTAGACATTTCAATAATCTATAAATAATCCATTCTGTGATGTTTTGAAGTTTCTATAATCATGACAGGAAAATAAGGCAGTGAAAGAATATAAAAAAAAATAAGGCAGTATTATAAACTATTATTTCTGTAAATTTGAGAGAATTATGCTGTCATACCTTAAAGTATGACCCCCTTTTAGGATCATAAGTCCAGTTACATTTTGTATTATCTTCAATCACTTTTAGATCAATAAACTTTGACATCCACTCAGTGGATTTCATATACTGAAATCAAATTCCAAGCCATGTGTCTGAACTTTGCTTGACAAGATCACAAATATTAAGAAACCTTATAATATAATACTGTACTTCAAGGCAAATTCAGCGTGACAGCTATAGAACAACATCAGCAGAAGACCTTTCCACTCAGGTACCACCAGGAGACAAGATTTTAACCACCGTAATGGTGTGTCCAATGTGATCTTCCTATTAAGAATTACATCTCACAAGCAGCCCTTGAATTCTGTCATTGTCACAGTCGTATGTAGCCGTGTATACCATAGGTAGCCGTCTATGGCACTGTGTCACTCTTTGTAGGTGTATGTAGAAGGCTAACATTACAATGAGAACAGACGTTTAACACATTAGACTGATAATATCACTATGCTTGCACATTCAGTTTCATGAATGATGTTTTGGCTCAGTGGGGTTACTCCAGTCAAAAGAAAGAATGAAAGTTTATGATCAGCTTATCTATACCGTCTCCTACAGCTTTTTGAACCAATGGCTTTGTATTTCACAGTGATTATAATCATCCTAAGAAAGTTTGCTCATAACTGTTTTAAATTATTCTCTGCGTGAACATTAAAAACATGCAGGTGAAAATGCTGTAATCTGTATTATTTCATTTCTTGCCCTCTAATGCCAAGAAAGCATTTCAGAGAGTCATATTACTTCAAATTGCTGCCTTCTAAAGCGTTGAGTACAGATATGACTACATGGACCTGCTGTGTTAAAAGTGTAATCTTATGCAAAGCTACAAATGACTGTTACATATTACAATGATGGTTTTGTGTGACAGGGCAGGCAGTAATTTATTGTAGGCATAATGCAAGAGCATGGCCATGCAGTCTGAGGGTGGTTAAGAAGGACACAGGACTCATTTCCCCTTACTAAGTTTTTGTGTTAATTGTCTGTTATCGTCACTTCCATGTTTGAGCTTATAAATGCTGTATGTCTGTTTGGAATAATTCTGGAGCTGAGCTAAGGCTTTATGGGGTAACGCTTAAGTCAGGGTTAGGGAAAAAAAAAAGAACTCTTGGAAGAGCCTTTGAACAATATCTTGAGACAACCCTCTTTTCTTTAATACAATTCCTAATCCTGTCCCTTGCCAACAGCTGTAAACCAACCACCCAAGAGAGGACAACATGATTATACCAAATAGACTCACAACTCTTGAGTTTTGTTGTGGAAGTGGAGCAATTTTGAAATGACAGTGAATGTTTCAAGATTCAAGGGTTGCTTGTAACCTGAGGACGACAGAACTACACCAGAATATTGCACTTCAAACAGGGCAGCGGAACACTAACTTATGACAAATTATTCATAACCTTCCTCATGTTTGTTCACTAAAAGCCTGTTTGTTTTCATGTTCTTGATTTGAATGCGACTGATGTAAATACTGTAAATACATGAAATATATTGGTAAATCATCCAGTTACTGCTTATTAACATTATTGTTTGTCTAAAAATTATGATTAAATCAACAAAACAAAAAAACAAAAAACAAAAAAAATGTAACTTCCCAATTTCTCTCTTTGAAGTTTTTTAGTTTTCTAAATGCATAGAGCAGCTTTTATATTTAGTTTCTTTTTTCATTCATGTAACACTTTTCTTTTTTTTTTTCAACCAGAGCTGTGATGGAAAATGGAGGAAGGAAAAACACAAATTGTTACCCATACTAACTTGTGTTGACTCCATAAAAACAAAACAATTCTGTACAAAAGGAGAAGAACGACACCAAATCACTCATTACTCATGAAATAATTTAATGATGTGCAGGGGAAATGAGTCTCTCCCATGTTAATTTAAAAGCTGTTTCCCCTTCTGTGCTGTGACGACGTAAATTGTGCTCTGTTGATTAATCTTTGAAAAATGTCAGCCATTTAAAAAAAAGATTTTTTGAGAGGCTTGAACAAAGATGGCTGGAAACATGACAGTTTGTTCTCAGCAATATTTGAAGGTTAGTTTTGTAATTAAAAGTTAAAGATGAAAAGAACCTTGAAAGGGAGCATGGACCAAGATTACAGTTTGTTCACGAGCAGTAAGTTGAGGAGAGTGGCCTAGTGAATGTATGTAAGATATTTAGTTACATTGTTAGTCCTCAGTCATGCTTAAAGGAAGATGACATCATAACAGGCTATTAGTTCTTGGCTGGTGTATGACAGAGGATGTGTTTACACATTTTCAGTCTTCAAACCTTCCAAGTTAATCAGTCTGATGCCAATAAATATTTCATGAATTTAGTTTAGAAGTTTAGGAACTTGGTACCAGCGGATTTTATTGAGCTTGCTGGTTATTCATGCTGTCCCTGTGGAAGCTTGCACTTCAAATCCTCAAAAATTTCATCAGAAATAGCAAAATTTGCCTCAAAATTTACACCAGTTTCCACAAAAACGCCTATGTCACTTTGTTGTATTTGTCACCACACTGCATTGTTTCTTAAAGTGCTATTGCAAAGCGGTGCAAATAGACCATTTTTTCTTTGTTCCTATTGATGCAATATGAGTAATGCAACTGTAGCATAAAATGTGTATTATTCGACCGAATATTGCCAAGCTTGCAATTAATTTGCGGAAAAAAGCCTAAGTTTGCAAAATGTTGCAAAATTGCAGCAAAGCCTGAAAAGTGCAGAAATTTGTACAAATTTGCGACTGCAGTTTTCTGGGTGAACAGTTCAGGAACATGTTTATGTAGTTTTAGGTCAAGAGGTTTTAGGATAATGAAATCTTACTTTACATTGATATGTAATCTCGGGTTTCTGAACTCATAACAGAAATTGCTGTGGCAGATGAGACTGAGCACCAATAGTGCTTAATCTGTGAACTCTTGAATCATAAGATACGTTGTTTAGTTTTAGCGGTTAAAGCAAGAATGTCATATCTGCAAAAATTCAGTTGTCATAAGTTATTTTTCAAATAAACTAGAATATCTGCAACACTGAGGTGATTCAAGTGCTTAAATTAGTGTGTACAGATAGCAAAAAAAACCATGGTACAGTATATGACCATACAATGGAATCTCTGATTTCACAGCTTTCATCAAAAATTCGAATTGGTTTATCTCAAAACAGCATTCTTGCAGATATGACATTATTGCTTTAACCCCTCGAATTACAGTTCCATTTCTCATTTTGGTACCATTTCTGACCATTGGTCAGCTTGGTAGAAAATATGCACACACTGCTTGTTTACACTGCATCTAATGATTGGACAAGACTGTGCCTGAGAAATCACATTTCTTTGAGCATATTACAATCTGACATGACAAACTGGTGTTGGTTTGTATTTTGAGTGTTTTTTTTTAGAGGGTGACCCCATTTCACAGAAGGCATTATTCGTTTCCCAGCTATGTATCTAACAGTGGAACTTCATTTGAGAATATTTTTTGTGAAGGAATAGCATGATAAGTTAAACATATTTATTAAAATGGTGATAAATATTTAAGGACCACCACAGGCAAAGTTCTGCCATTTTTTTTGGTGTATAATGTATTTGGTGATCGTTTCAGTACAGTAGTCTACTTTCACTTTAGAAACAAGATGATCTTAAACAAATGGATACAAATATTACTAATTCCATAGCATTTCATCTTCAGCAGACCTGGCATATCCTCAGAAGTTAAACTGGGGCTCCGAGATGTCTAAATTCAGGATTTATGGAAAAAAAAAAATCAAGAAAATTTACTCCTGTTATTTAGGATAATTATTATACAATATATCACAAAACTTTAAAGGTTTTTTTCCACATTTACTCATCAGTAACCACCATACTAACCTGCCCCCCCCCCCC
>JAWQUT010000430.1:31612-44837 GCA_033807755.1 Ellobium chinense | reverse complement strand
CCCAAAGATTACAGTCGCAAATTATTGCAGATTTCTGCGTTTTTGAGGCCTTGTTGCAATTTGCAGATTTCCGCCAATTTAGGCATTTTCTGCAAATTTGGTGCAAATTTTGCTGATTTTAGCCAAACAGTGGACTTTTTCTGCAGGTGTCGCAATACTGCGTGAACAGGAACAAAGAAAATGTGTTCCATTTCTATATTTTTGCAACATTTCAGTAGTAAACAGTGCGATGTGGTGGTAATTATAATGAACTTACAAAGCTATTTTTTGCAAATTTTTGTGCAATTTTTACCTTTTTTTGGCATGCAAATTTTGGGGATTTGATATGCAATTTCCCACAGGGAAAGATTAATTACTAGTAAGGATCCAGTCTCTGGTCATCAGATTGCTTCATCATGATTTTCAAAAGTTTCTTCATGCTTGGAGATGAATATTTGTCATTTTGGGCATCACAAGGCAGGAAATCAGTGAATCCAGAATGACCCAGAAAAGTCCAGAGTCCAGGAAAAAACCTGGATTTTCAGGGATGTTGGCGGGTCAATGTTGAGAGTGAGGCAAAGTGAGACTGAATTAGTCTTTATTATGCAAGTATTGAGAGAGTAATGTACCATAGAACTTGGATATAAAGTGCTTTGGTGCATGGATAAAGCATACTTATTATTGAGGTATATTTAAAATTGAGTGTGTGAAATTCATACCTAATAACAAGGTATACTTATTAAATGAGTTCTTAATATTGAAGTTCCACTGTACTAATCTGTCATGCTACTGCATTGCCATGTTTTGACAGAAAGATGTATGTGCATACTATTTCTGTGTGCACATACACCCTTTTGTGTTAACATAGCAGATCAGTATACTAGGTACAGATTAATCTTCATCATCATGAAAACGACATGTTTACATGTTTCTGGTCTCTGTCTCTTACTTTTGACAAATGTACCAACATACGATGGGCAAAACAATTGCAGTCAGTGCATGTAGTCCAAAATTCCAGTGTCTCAAATACAATAAATATGTGACAGTAGCAAAATAAATTCCACACCATACGGCATCTTATCCTAAACATTTCAATTTGTAAACAGAAACACACTTGTTTTGTTCCGTTTGCTAAAAGCTTTCAAGAAATGCCTTGATGTGTGCAGCAAAAAAAAAACCAGGCAGATGTGTAAATGTGCTTTGGTCATTACCATTGTGTGTTTTCCTGTTTTTTTTAATTTATTCATCCATTGGAGTTGCCACATCAGAGGTAAATAACAGTTTCCAGGAAGAATAAGGGATTCTAATCACTTTTCATAAAATTCTTGAAATTTTCTGTTGTAGTTTCTTGTGATTCTAATTAGCCACAAAACTTGAGGGAAAAAAAACTTGTAAGTGTAGAAACACAAAGTACATGTAGTAACGTTACTGGAAAAAAGTCCACAGTTATAACAATTATGAAAATGAACTCTATTAATCTATTATGAAGCAAAAAGAAACATAACAATAAATTCATTTGATCTTTGAAGACCTGTAACCAACCTATTGTGCTAAGAGTTTTTGTTTGTAAGTTCCTTTTGTCCTAAATGGTGGTCTTTTCCAAAGCTTGATTAGTCGAGCTGACCTCCTAAATGTTTTAAAAAATTAACTTGTATTGTAAACAGAACACACTGCTGTGTCATTTTTTGATTATCATGTCTTGCAATGTGTGGCACCCGCTGGCCAGTACATGACAAAACCGTGCCTAGTAGGCATTCCTGGGTTGCCAGGTTGGCATTATAAGACCAGATTTCTCAATAAGTTTGATTGTAATGATTTTGTCATGTGATGGACAGTATAACTGCATGTAGATGAGGCATAAGTTTTATTGACCCCTCCCCTTCTCCTATTGAACACCTCAGCTTGTGAATTAGGAAAAAAACTATAATTTTTAGATTGTGATCTTTCATATTAAAGTGGTTTTACACCCCCCCCCCNCCCCCTCTTCCTTGAAAGATGATTTTTGTAAGTTCAAAGAATTGTCTGAGGAGTGATTGACTTCTCAAGAAACTGTTTTATTTCCTTCTGACTGTGTTTGCTCCATATTTGTCTCAAGTTCGGTGCAGAACCGGTATCAGAAAAATCGCAGTAAAAAAATTGCTAGAAGTCTAGTTGTCCGTCATTTTAGTGTGATGTTGACATCCGTTGTATTTGTCGGTTCATGTCCAAAGTTATCAGTCATGTTGTAACAGTGTAGGATTTTTTATTGGTTCCATAATTTATGTATATCTGTCTGCCATTGTGAGATGTAACATGTATTCAATGGCACTATTATTCATTTTTTCAAATTGCTTTTTTTAGACATGGTTCGCCTACACTATTCAGATCATGTCACAAGTACTTCTGACTGACTGCTACCATTTTGTCTTTAAAATGGTTTTTAGAATGACCTATACATCATGCACATCACCCACTATCCATTACCTTGCATACCAGATTCAGTTCTTGTGTATCACATTATATGATGGCATGTTTCAACCATATATCCACATATCTATGTCATGTAATATTCTGTTGATTCCTTTTTCTCTCCTTTCCATTCAGCAGGGCTTGACAAATACAGAAATTGCTGTACTTCTGCTTGCCTGATGATGCAGACGCTAATATAATTACTATTAATTATGTGTGTGGTCAAGAAATGGTTCAAATAACTGCTTCAATATGAAGTGTAGAAAAAGAGAAAACGACAAAAATGTCTTACAGCCAGACAAAATGGGGTTTAAGTCATGAGACTGGGAAAGTAGAGTTCAAGCAGGCTCTGAAGGTGATTTAATTAAGCCACCCAAAATAAATTTTTTTTGTTTCTTGCAGAAATCAAGATTAAAGTATTTTCTGAACACAAATTTTTTAATTTTATGAGCACATTGTCAGTAATTGTAGGTAAATCTGCGTTTTTTTTTTTAATTTGCTGATTAGATGACTTTAATGGTAAAAACTTTTTCTTCGATCACAATTTCTCATTCTCTGTTTCATTACAGTGAAATGTCATTTCAGACAACTGTATCTCCAGAAAGGAAAATTCTGGATGAAAACTTTTTTTCACCTAATAAAAGTACGCACAATAAACTCACATATATTATACCAGTAACGAAAAGTAGGCAAAAAGGAACTTAAACCTCATTTTGATTGGCTGCAAGACAAATAGTATAGCTTTCTTTAAAGACAACTCAATTCACCACTGCACTTAATTACGGCATATGTTGTGCCGTATATATATGATGGAACCATGATATAACGTATGCCTTGGTGCATGGAAATAGTATACTTATTAATATTATTGAGGTATACTTAATATCAAGGTCCACTTAAATTTATAATGAAATGACAGACTAATACTGAACCCACGCATGTGAATTTATACTTAATAACATTGTGCTGGATAAAATGAGTACTTAATATCGAAGATTCACTGTAATGAATTTAGCTTAGGTGACCTTGTCACTGAACACAGGAGAGAAATTTCTTTGGTGTCCAAGAATGATGTAACAGCAAGTGTAATTTATTTTCACATGTATGCTCTTTGTTCCTATCACAATTTTCAAGAAATGTTCACTATTTCATCAGCTTCACTTGTGAGTCTAGGAAATTGCAGCTAATCAATGGTGAAGTTACACCATCACAATAAAGTCAGTGGTGTTGTTATATACTGGATTTCACAGTATTACTGTGTTAATCTATTGTTTTCATTAGTGATGTTGCTACAGGTAAAAGTCTGAAATGGTCAAGATCTGTGTTATGAATACAATACATTTGTTGTAGAAAGTATTGAAAATTGGGAGCAGTGGTATATGCAATTCTCTTTGTCAAGCCCTGCATTTAGCCCACTCAGTACCAATACACTACAATGCAAATCAAGCTCAGAGTGAGTCCTACACAAGTACTCGGCTCTTTATAAACATCTGAACAAAAAAATTAAGAAAATTGTTGTGGTCTGAAGATCTTTGGCACTGGTTTTAACTTGGTGTTGGTGCACTCATTATTATTTCTGAGTCTTGCAGCCTGTCAAAATGAGGAGTAGGCCGCCTTTTGACAAAATCAGGTTTTCAGTATGATAATTTACAAGTCTATTGCTTAAGCCATTGAGTGAAAAAAAAGTTTTGGACAAGCATATTCTGTGCCAATATATACATGTTTCATGGAACAGGGGTCATCTCCATGCAATGAAAATTATTCTGAAAACATTGTGGTCAAAAGGATAACATATTAGCATAAATGAAATGTCTGCTTAATAAAATTTAAATTCATTTACAGGGAATAATCATTTCCATAGAATCAATATAATTTTACAATTGCTCCAACGCTTAAAAATTTCATACGAGATGAAGTGGATGGCCCTATCACCTTCAGAGTATTTCAGTTTCTAGTTTTTCAAGATAAGTCTCATTTTGACTGGCTGCAAGACACATGATGTATATCAGGTTTAATCCCTGCAAATGCTTTCAAACTCTTGACTTCTAGATGACTGACAGCTTGTCTCTCCAACCTCGAAACATATACCCAGCATTCAGTTTTAAAAGTGGTCAGTCAAAGGTGAATATAGTAGTGTCATATGTCGATATTACAAAAATGTCATTTAAGGGCATTTCCCCTCAACCAAATAATAAAAAATCCTCACTTCCCCCCCTAAATTTGTGGAGCAGCGTGGCTGAATGGTTGCAGTGTTGGACTCCAGGTCTAATCTGAAAGTCATGGGTTCGATTCCGGACTATGGCCATGTAGTAAGTGCCTTGGGAAAGCTCTGCATCTACATTTTCCCCAGCCCACCTGTCTGTATAATGGGTACCTGGTTATAGGCAGTGAAATATTTTGTCACAATGCTAGTGATCAGTGCCTCCAAATGGCAGTGGCACTGAATACTCCCCAAGGAGTTGGGAAAGTCCTTGAGTGATCTAGCGTGCTGGAGTAATAATAAAGTGAAGTCGAGCGAGTGGGCATTAGCCTGGATACAAGACACATAACCGCATTATTATTTTTATCATTAAAATGGCCGTACTGAGTGGGTTAAAGGTAGTAAGTAGATGACGGCACATTTAATGCTTGAAAAATGGCAGCGCAACTGATACATGATGCATTCCCATATTCGTTTGTACACAAGTCGCCGTGGTCTGTGCAAAACAATAAAAAAAAAGGAAAAAAAAAGACAGACAACACATACATATGTATACTACAATCTTATTAGTGCAATATTTATTTCGATGTCCAATTTTCTTTTTGTGTTGGTCAAACAATAAAAGTTTATAATAAACTGTGTATTTTGTCTGCCTTTTGTTGTTCTTTGTTTAGTTGTTTTAAATGTCTTCCAATAAAAGGGCATATTTTTATCAAAACTGCTTTTGAGAAAATTGAGTGGTTCTGTTTGAATATAGCGCTTTGTTTCAACAAATTCTTGTTTAATTTCTGTAAGTACTGTTTAGCAAGGCTATTCCTGGATTGCCACAAAGGTGGTGATTTGCAAAACTGGGCTCCCCTCCTCCTCCTTTTCAGGTTCGAGAGCCAATTAGCAGAAATGAGGGTCAAATGAAAACTATTCCAAATATCAACAGTTACTATCATCACTGCTGCACAGACAAGGTAGAGGAAACTGAAGTAAGTAAAATCTGTTGTGTTTTGTTTTTCGCGGTGCTGTCAATGAAGAGCCAGCAGCAAAAATTCCTGACGCTCTGGAGGCTAGCACACATCTTTCTCCTAAAGTGCTGATACCATCAATGACAATTATTTTTTTTGCAGCAGCACCAATTCTGATACAAATCCCTCCCGAGGCAGGAAAAAATAAAATCAACAGAAGAACACTTGGGAGTCATAACTCAAGTGTGGCTCACCCCCTTTAGAGTGTCGGGAACTCAAAGAGCCAAAACACTTGTTAGACGGGGCTATCTTTTTCTGAAGATCTTCTGTTGCCTCGCTCTCCGAGTAAGAGTTTCTTATATATATTTTCACTTTTGTTTTAAGAGACATACCTTTACACATGATCCTATGGAAGCTTTTTAGATTTTCTGTCTAGAAACAAAGGTATGTCATTTTGGATCAAAGTGTATCATTTCTTCTTCATAAGTCTGCATCAAGACAGAAAATCTCAAAAGGCCTCTATAGCATCATGCATAAAAATACATCTATGAGACACGGCTGTCAAGGAACTGGCACTATCGAAAATGACAGTTGTCCTATCATCCTTAAGTGAGAAAAATGCAGAGTTCAGAGCTTTGGTATGCAATTCTGCACAGATACCCAGTACAATCATGGTGGCAAGTTGCATATCATTTACCATCATCTTGTGAGCTTGATATCTTAGTTCCTTGTCAACTGACATAATGCCTGATTTCAACTGGCAGCAAGACACCATCAGGAGCCTGAGGGCTAACCAGAGCAGAATTCTTATGATAATTACTAAACAGATCACCCATTCATACTATAGAGTGCCCTGCATGTGAGCAGGGGCTAAAAGAAAATGGACAAAGCAAAACATTAAATGCAACAACCAAGTAAGTTTTATTTCAGAAACTTATTCATAGCATCAATCTTTACAACCTTCAGAGAGAGAGAGTAGTCCCTTGAAGCAACTTTGTATTTTCTTCCCTTCTTGAGTGACGCAGCGGTTGTTGCCGAGGTGAAGAACAAGCAGGGTCAAAAGTTTACTTAAGCTTCTTCTTTGGGCGGATGTTGCTGGTGTGACCACATTTCCTCTTACGGCAGTTGGTGGCCCGAGGGTGCAGGCGGGCATAGCATCTGAGGAAGACGCAACAGTGTTAAGCTTAACGCAAAAAGAAAACACTATTTGGAGACAACACACAGATCTCCTGCTTTATTTTCGGTAAAGAAATGCAGGACCTTTCAAGGCCTCTCTTTAAGAAAGACCAAAACTCCGCCCTCTCAATAAATCTGCTCATTGCCACACAGTTCATGTGAAAAGATGAACAGAGATGTTTTGAGCTTACGAGGTGACAGTATTTGTGGGTAAAAGTTTATGGAGAAAACAGCGAATCCGTTCCATACTGTTACCATCACTGCCAGTTTTCTGAATGCTGAAAAAGGAATACCTACACATGGTGCGCATTGCCCTTTCTTAAATTTAGTACATTTTGGATGCACAATTGCACACCAGAGTGCTGTATAATGCATTGTTTTGTTTCTGTTGTAAATAATCTAAGGAACACTATTACAAAATATAGCTGCTACTTTACAAGCAGTAAATCTATTAGTATAGTCAGGGTGTCCACAGGTAAAAAAATATTGTTTTCCATGATATTCCAAGTGATCTAACAGTTTTCATTACAGTGATCATTAGCATTCATGCACACAAAAAACAAAACAAAAAAATCTTTACAGGACAACTTCTCATCATGGTAAAATGTATCCAGTGGTCAACAAAATTTCACTCTTGCCATAGCAGGGAAAGTAGTTCCAGATAAACTTATCATGTGCCAATACAAACTCTTTAATATTCCATGAATTTCCATGCAATTTGGCCATTTCTTATCTTCTGATTTCAGATAGTTTTTATGGCCTGGAAGCACCAATAGTTATTTTAAAAAAATAATTTTGTTTTCCTGATTTCCCCCTCTGTGGTAAGCCTGTAAAGCAAGTACTCACTTCCTGCAAATCATCTTGTCGCAGTTGAACTTTGAAGCCAGGATTCTCAGGGATGGCTCAATGATACCTCCTCTCAACCTCAGCACCAAGTGAAGAGTGGACTCTACAGACAGACCAAGATTAAACGTTAGACATGGCATACACTTTTCTAAAATCCGTAAGGAGAAGACGGTCAAAGTTCAAAGGATGTGGAACGGGAAAACAACAGTTACAACATTTTGTAACAACTGAAAACTGTAATGGTAAATAAAGCAGAGGGGAGCAAAGAGAGAAAATTCTGAGGGGAGAGGCGAGTTGGATCGGGACACAAAGCAACAATGTAATGTTAAGGTGGACAGACAGAATGAAAGCCCATGACCACCCAGGTCATTCGGCATATATGCAGAGTGAATCTGACATTTCCTAATGAGTCAAAATGACCACTTGACTCTCCAACTCCTTTTGCAATGAGTGAGGATACTAATTTCTTAACACTTATTCTCCCAAATTGAAATTCCTCTTAAGTCCCCTGATTCCCAAATTCTTTCCCATTAAATGTGAAAAAATTAGAGTGGGTACACAAAAAACACCACCAAACAATATCTATTTCACTCACATACCTGAAACTTACACAGCAGTTGTAGAAATGGATGAACTTTAATTAAAACACAATTTCAAGGACATTTACTCCAATTATGAATGTTTTTTTCGCTTTGTGAACACAAAAAATGTTAAAAATTCCACTCTCATGAATCTTAGCCTTTCTTGTAGTCAACTTGCAGTGAAAAGTAATAAAAGTTTATCACATTATTCCTGGTGTGTTTTAACAAAACAGTCTCTGCAAATTGCCTTGCAACAGGCCAAACAGCGATAAGAGTTTGCATAAAATCGAACGCATCTCCACCACCATTTCGTCTTGATTCAGCCATCCTGTAACTCAAAGTGCAAAGAAAGCGAAACTCATCGATAAACCCAATCCAACTGCCCCCACGCGCCAACTAAATACTATTTCCGGTATTATTATATATTCGTACTTCCGCCCATTCGCAATTTAACATTGAAACTACGCGCTAATCGACGTTCTCGAATGTGAGCGGATAGCGAGCGGCATGGGAATCCGAAGCATGAGCGGAAACGAGCGGTATGGTAGAATAAGTGTTAATAATCTAGTTTACTATGTTTCAACATTATGGCAGAATCCTCTGAAAAATCGAACAATGCAAGCTGTGGGAACGAAGAATAATCGGGGTCACCTTATCACCACGCCTTTAGAACCCGAACATTCATAAACTTGTTTTTAACTGCTTTAGCTTCACACAGTAGAAACTAACTGACAAGAGTTCCATTTGCACCTTATGGCTGCACTTTCCACATTGCCTGATTATCTGGCAATCTGAGATAGTTCTATTTGAAACAATTTCCTGAGTCCCTTATGCATCTTGGTAATTCATTTGTTTTTAACAGCATTAATCAAATTTGGCTCATATAGGAACTTTCAACAAATCAGAACTAGCCTTACAATCACATAGTTTCTACCCATGTCTACTGATCCCCGGATGTTTGCTGATCAACTGGCCTAATCATGGATATATTCTATGAACAAGATGAATTCCCCAGAATGACTTGCCACAAAATGTGAAGGATATGTTTCCATGACTTTTATATCAAATAACAAAACTCCGTTAACATAAAATTGAAAGGAACAGTCAAATGGTCACGAGTTTTGTGTTATCCATTTACAGAACAATGCAAGGGGAAATAACCAAAGAAATGTTCCTTGTCACTATTCGTAGATTGGCGGCTTTGACAACCATGACTGGTTACTGAATACTGTGTTACATGTTGTCGGGGATCAGCATGTTGTCATCACCATTAATTGACATGGATAAGAATGGAAAATAGGAGACATACAATGTGGGGTTTTTTTTTTGAAATTTTGAATTCTAAGGGGTGAACTGAGCAATTACTGATCTGGAGAAAAATGTTGGTTATCTGGAATGTACAGCAAGCCATGTGGTTGGACATCTGTGGCTAAGGGGGAAATATCTTACCTTTCTGGATATTGTAATCTGACAGGGTGCGGCCATCTTCCAACTGCTTGCCTGCAAAGATCAGCCTCTGCTGGTCTGGGGGAATACCTGTCAGAGGAGATCATAACCAGTTTACTTAAAATGTACCAATAAGAGGTGTTTACAATCTGTACAGTTCCAGTTTTTACAATGTAACATTGTGACAAGATATGGACATGCTACCAATGAACAATACATAAGCAGTACAAATGACAAACAACCCATTAATATGGAAGTTAAGAGGAGGAAGTAACTCTCTGTCAGAATATGACACTGGACAGATGAACGTTCTTGCGCCATGTCCACAATGAATTTCTTGCATACCACATCAAGCAATTGCTGTAACAGTTTAGTCACTCATAGCTGTGCATAACATTACACTTTTAACACAGCAGACTTCTTTAGAGTATGTACTTCTCTCTAGACTCAACACATTAAAAGATGTCAATTTTAAGGAAGATGACCTCCTGGATTGCTCTACAGGCAACAGCGGGTGAGAAATGAAATAAAATGGCTCAAGCACTTTAACCTGCTGATCTTTTTTCCATGAGAAATTTCTTGACATGCATACAACTGCACATTTTGGATATATTTTCATGACAGTGGTGGCCACAAAAACTTACAGATTTACAATAAGATGGGTGACACAAGGTCATGCAGCAAACATGTTGCATGGACTGCAGGTACTTCGCACTTAATAATACTACATTTGTTAATATCCTCCTAGAATGTCCTGGAAAATTAGTGCTATTTAATCGCCTTGAAGATTGCCAACCTCCGATTAAGAAACAACTGCAAGAGTTTGATACTGGCATCTCCTAAGTTACAATCAATAAGCAAAAAAAAAAAAACCTGATGCTCACTTTTAAAAGGGGTGTATCTGTGGGAAATGATCCGATGCTTGTTTTTGCAAAGGTCAAGGAGATTTCAATGTTTTGTCTGCAGAGCAATTCCATGAATATTATCCAGCATCAGCTGTTTCCAGAAGGGTACAAGATGGACTCTGGTCTTCAATTCAACAACTAGATGAATGCCACTGTACACTGGGCTGTGTAAACACCATTTTGCAGCCATGCAGAACTTACCCTCCTTATCCTGAATTTTTGCCTTGACATTTTCAATGGTGTCGGAAGGCTCCACCTCAAGGGTGATAGTCTTGCCCGTCAGGGTCTTCACAAAAATCTGCATTGTGTTGGCTCTCCCACCTCACTGGAGTCAAAAGAAATAAGGTACAAAACAATAAATAAATTTAATATAATATTTGACTGTGTCAACTTTGACAAGCAATAACTTTTCAATGCTTCCTCTGTTCATTATCGAACAAACACCTGAGAAAAGGGCATTCTTTCATCAAACTGACTGTAAAATTTGATCAGAAATTATCAAGGATGCCACTCACTTTTCATAAAATTCTCTGAAACTTTTGCGGCTTTGCAGAAAATCATGTGGACTTGGTGTCTCTAACCTAGTGAAACCTCTACTTTCAAAGAACCAAATCATGTCTAATCTCTAAATTAACAATATGAAGATGCATAAATTTACTACATCAGCAGAGAAATTGAAAACAGGCTTGTAAACCCCTAATGAACATGGATCAGGCAGCAGATAAGACTGTTTGAATAATACTCATCACGCAGTTTGATTCTCCTGATTAGCTTTTTAAACATGTTCTTTATCAATGTCAGAAATTGAATGTAAACACAAAGGTCAGGACAGGTTAAAATCTTGTTTATCCAAGTCCTTGGGTTGTGATTTGATAAGAGAAAGCTTCATTTGGAAAGTCCCTAGATAAAACTTGGATGTCCATAAAAGATTTTGCTGTTTAGATCCATTGCTTTCAATCATGATTCAGACTATCTTCGCAAATCAATGTAGATCTACATGTTCTGAGAAGTCGAACAGCCTAACC
Source organism: Ellobium chinense (assembly GCA_033807755.1). Classification (NCBI taxonomy): domain Eukaryota; kingdom Metazoa; phylum Mollusca; class Gastropoda; order Ellobiida; family Ellobiidae; genus Ellobium; species Ellobium chinense. The sequence continues at coordinate 33,275 of JAWQUT010000430.1, read as the reverse complement.
CACCCATAGCGGGAGGAAGTTGAGCAAGAGCAACGGGCGATTAGCCAATCTCAGGGCTGCCGAAACTAGGCCTTCAAGGCAATTTCCGCAGAAGAAAGCGTGCATTAAGAGTGTAAAGCCAAATTTGTGTGACTTAGTTGTATGGTTTCCGTTCTCTAAATGAGTTTTCAAAACCAAAATAACCACTTCCATGACAGTTCGGAATTTAGGGAACTCGTTTACTAAGACCGGAAGTCTAGCCACATGCTGGCCGTACTGAAATGCCAATGTATATTGTGAATATAGATTTATCTGTATAGTGACCGTACCAAAACTTCTGATAAAATTTCGGATCTCCGAAATCTGCTTTTCCCGTGAATTGTCATGTGTTCTCGGACGGACCTTGGATGGCATTCTCGGAGTCACCAATATTCTCAGATTTCCCTGATGATGCGACTTGAGTGCCAGGGTACCTTTCCACCTAACCTCAAAAATCGGGAACCTTGGCTGCGGCTTGTATATTTCAACTTCACATCATCCATACTTGAACTCAAGAGTCTAAATATCTTTCACCATTAAAACTTATATGAATGGAAGCTTTATGCACTTCTCTTTCATTTCATACATGTTGGAATAAAATCTGTGCATTTTTAGCAAAGTTCTTTTAAACAAAATGAAAAGGGTTACCCATGCTCTCACTGAATGTTCATAGTTCCAGAAGGCCTGTGTGTAATACTACTTTAGCTTTGTTTGGACATCTGTTTTATATATATATATATAAACAAATGTCAAACTTGTGCTTCTGTGTTGTTTTATATGGTTATAATAGGTACCAGCAGCTACCGGTAAACGAGCTCGCCCGCGGGGGAAAATTCGGGGAAATTGCTGAAATCGGTCATCTTCACCGCTTCACTACATTTGTTGTGTTGATGTATGAATAAAAAAAAAATATACCATTGAAAAGCTTGTTCCTTTGTCTTTTTAACTATGTAACGTATGCCAATATTGTCTTTGTCAGAATACTTTGTTATATGAGTTATTATGAGGGGGGGTCTAAGCGGTCGTACACTGGGCGGGAGCCATCATAGCCAACCCGACAGACCCCCCTCTTCGTTTATCGATCGTCGCTGTGTCACTAAATATAGTAACGAGGTCATGTTGGTTTCATTTTGAAGGAGACATGCAGAGCTAACTTTCGATACCAGTATCAGTTTCGTATTCCTAAAACTTCTATTTTTTTCATTTGATTGAAAATTTGGTATTTTTCAAGTAATGTTTTCATAATTTTGTATTAAAATCTGATGGCAAGACGCATACCACTAAATAGTCCATCCATTTCCCTTTAATTTGGTACTAAATACGTGAACAAAGCTAGCTTTGCGAGACAGCGAGACCCACTAAGAAAACCATACCTGAAATTCAAGATGCGCATTTTGAGCCATCGCTTCGGCCACGCTTGTGTGCGGTCAGCGCTCGAGGTACCGATAATATCGATAGCCATCTCAGCTTTAGAAATCGACAAGGGAGCCTATTAAAGTATCAAAACATGGAAGCATCCTTTTAAAATTAATTATATTTTACACGATTATCAGTATTTTGCTGCATTGATGATGCGAATCAATGATTTTTGATGTTGAAACACAGGTCCCCTGGCACAGGTTTTAGACAGTCACGCTTTGTCCAT
>JAWQUT010000430.1:0-10587 GCA_033807755.1 Ellobium chinense | reverse complement strand
CCCCCCCACACACACACACACATGCCTCATCTCAACACAACCAGCCACACTGTATACCGTCCAGGACCACACAAGGCACCAAATAGTCATCACACATCATCATTATCACCATCAACAACATTATCGTCCCCACCATCATCATAATATTATTAATCCCGGCCACAGTTAGCACCATAACCTTTAACCATGTTGAGAACCATCATTGCTACAACCATTAGCACCACCACCACCACCAACATCATCATCACTACTAGTACTACGGTGTACATCTACGCTATGACAAAATAATGATATTATTTTGTGTTGTTGTGTATTATTACAGAGAAGAGACTACACCCAGTCCTGGGATTCACAGCCTGTATTCGTGATCGTGCCGCTACACTTACCGCTGACACAGTAGTCAAAGAATTCACTCAGATTGTTAGTAACAAGGGCAACCACTACAGCCCAACTACTGGGGTTTTTACCGCCCCTGTGGACGGCCTGTACATGGTCGCACTCACTAACCAGCAGCATGAGTCTGATAGAGTATACTTACAAGTTGTATGTGAGAGAGTGAGTCCTGGCCCTGGGGGTGAGAGAGAGAAGGTAGTGTGTGCGTCGTACACAGATAAGTCGTATACAAACTGTAGTGATATGAGTGTGGTGGAGATGACAGGGGGAGATAAACTCTATGTGAAGGTGATGTATGGTGGCATGGTAGGTTTACCTTCAGGTTTTTCATGTTTCCTAATCGGATAGAGGGCGGGAAAGAGAGAAAGGTTAAGAAGATTGACCGAACAAAGAAGAGCAGGAATAAATGAAGGAAAAACATCTCTGTCAGATATTATATATTAAATAGGAAGGAACTGAGTGGAGATGAAATTGTGAAAGATAGAAAGTAGGAGAGGGAGGGGAAAGAGAGAGAGAGAGAGAGAGAGAGAGAGAGAGAGAGAGAGGGAGAGAGAGTAGAAAAAAAAACGGAAATTGCAGAGTACTAAGAAGTACCTCAAGACAATATGTCAGTCTGTCTGTCTGTCTGTCTGTCTGTCTGTCTGTCTGTCTGTCTGACTGTTTGTATGTCTGTTTGTCTATCTGTCCGTCTGTCTGTCTGTCTGTCCACCTACCTACTTGCATGTCTGCCTACTTGTCTGTTAAACCACCCGTCCATCAGTCTGTCTATTTGTCTGTCTTCCTGCTGCCTGTTTGTCTATCTGTCTGTTGCAGTGTCTGTTCGATAGTCCATCCACCCATCCGTCTGTCTGTCTGTCTGTCTGTCTGTCTGTCTGTCTGTCTGTCTGTCTGTCTGTCTGTCTGTCTTGTTTTCTACAATGATTATGCCGTGTTGAGTAATAGGTGGAAAGATAAGAACGCAGACAGTAAATGTCTGTATACTCACGAAAACATGTAAGTGCATGTGTGTATGAGAAAGAGAGACAGAAAGAGAGAGGGAAAATGAGAGAGATAGAGAGACATTTTAGAACAGTCAGCAATAGTATGTTACACCAAGACAAGCTATACCTCCGGGGCCAGGGTTAAACTCTCTCTCTCATAATCAACACTGTTATCATTCTATTCATGGGTCCAGAGTAACTCGTCGTTCACTTCTATTTTAACTGAGCTGCATCGCGAGGGTAAAGATACAACAAAGATAATCCAGTTGTAATAGGACTTATAATCTCACAGCGTGTAGAGTGTAGATTTAAGTTCGCTCAGTGTTACTTATTTGCTGCCATTTTTATTATGTGTTGCTCTTGGTGGGATTGTTCTTTTTATTGCTCATTTTTCTTCTTGTTCTTTTTTGCGGGGGAGGTGGGGGGAGGGGGTGGGAGAGGAGAATCCATCGATGTACATTTCACCATCACTGAGAAATAAATAAACCCCAGCCTGGCTAAGTACTGTGTTTCATTAACTCACAGAGCAAGGCATATTGTTATTATATAAGACATCCTATTACATTGTAATATATATATATATATAATTATAATTGTACTGGAATTCCCTTTTTTGTGAGTTTTTGTTAAATGATGTTAAATGCTGAATGGATTGTGCTGTGAGAGACGAGATGTGTCTACCTGTATGCTATTTCTACACTTGTAATTTCTTATATGATAGGATGTCTGATTGAGTGTGTGCTTTGCGCTTTAGTTGTCTCATGCTGGCAATGACTACTAATGATATGATTATGTTGTAAATATTTTACATGTACAGAAATTGTTAGGAGATGAGTCACCATCTCCATACGAATGAAACAAACAAATAAACAACATCACATTACTGTTCCTTGGTGATTTTTTTTTATTCATGTAGATTTATTTCTCTGTGTTTGTCAACTGTTTGAGCTACCCCGTCCCAACATCTTTTCTTTTGAAATGTCCATCTGTTTTTCATTTTTCTTCTTCTCCTTTGAGTTTATTTGTTTTCATTTTCAACTACTTCTATTTTTGTCGTTGCTGCCGTGGTTGATCTGTTCCTGGTTGAACTAAAGATGTTGTGATGGTGTCAGTGACAGAGACTGGTGGTAGCTCTTGGATGTGGGAAGCAAGATAGTGTTGTTTTATATATGAGATATATTCAGGTTTTGATATTGAATTTGATTAAGGTGGTTGTTCGTCTTATAATGTAGTTTTTAATAAAATGGAATATTGAATCGATATGAATTTCTTCACTTATAAATAAATTTTACCTAATGAAGAATGTATTTTACAGGCACTGATTCAGTAGTTTTATATACTTTTATTATTTAAGTGAACTCGATCATGAATCCATGGCAATGAAAAGTATACAGTACTATTTTGCTCCATAGAAGTTTTCGTTATTACCATGCAATGATGGTGGTTACAGTGGTTATATCGAAGGTGGTGGTGATGGTGATGGTGATGGTGATGGTAGTGCTGTTAGTGATGATGGACGTGTTATTGTTAATGGTGGTGGCGGTGGGTGTACTGATGTTCAATAGGTCAGTGGACACATTTTGGACAACATTATGTGTCTGATGGTAACGATGAAAGTGGTCAGTAACATGTTGGTAGTAACAGACGTGATATCTGTGAAAGGAATAGCCAGCAACAAACTTCTTTAGGTCAGCGGGGCATAGAATTCACCACGAGTCTCAAAACCATGTTTGTTGTTAGTTCTTAGATACAATAGTTCGTTGATGTTCTACCTAAAAGTCTAAAGAAATGAAGGTCAATGCAAAAGAGGATTTTTTTTTTGTTTTTGTTATTGTTGTTGATGTTGTTGATGTTCTTTGTTGTGGTTGTTTTTGTTGTTGTTGCTGTTGCTTTGTTGTTGTTGTTGATTTGTTGTTGGTGTGTTTTTGTTGTTGATTTGTTGTTGTTATTGTTGTTCTTGTTTTTGTTATGAGCCTATTAGAATGTTTTCTTAATTTGACTTCCCTAACTCAGGGGAAGCAACTTGTCATACTAACATATGAATACAGAGTAATTGTTACTAGTCTGGTATTTAATATTGCATAATATATTATTTTCTTATCCCTAAGACCCACCCTCTCAAGAACCCATAAACTGTTTTTGAAATTAACAGATAGCGTATAAGTAAACAATGTTGACGGCTTTCCCATATATACTTAAGGTCTAACTTCACCTCCACTCCACCCACCACAAAGTTCACCACAAAATTGTTATAATTATTTCCACACTCATGACAGCAAGTTTCATAACCACATTAGAGTCTCGGTATGCAAAAGTCTGGGATTTGTGGGTTCGGCTCTCGGGTCAGGCGTTTTACAGTGAGGTCTCTTTGGAAAGACATTCTCCTCATTGCCATCTCGCTCGAATCTGGTTGCAGTTTGAATTTCTATTAAAAAAAACAAAACATAGTCTAGTTTATTGTATCTAGTCTAGTACGGAAAACATGATTCCCTTGCTTTTTGTATTGACATTTCTTACCTGATGTTGAGATGTTTCCACCATGTTCTTATTAAGACTATGACTGAAAGATCTACATGTATTTATAATAACAGTGATGATGTAGATGTTGGTAATAGTGATAATATTGATGATGTAGATGTTGGTAATAATGATAATATCGATGATGTAGATGTTGGTAATAATGATAATATCGATGATGTAGATGTTGATAATAGTGATAATATCGGTGATGTAGATGTTGGTAATAGTGATAATATCGATGATGTAGATGTTGGTAATAATGATAATATTGATGATGTAGATGTTGGTAATAGTGATAATATTGATGATGTAGATGTTGGTAATAGTGATAATATCGATGATGGAGATGTAGCAAGACTAGGCTATAATGTAGGTGTCTGTGAGAATGATGTGGAAATTACTCACTTCCACGGTGATGCTCAACTGGAGTTTGTGGGATATAATGATGGCAATGAATCACATTCTGATAGAGTAGGATGCAAGGAAACTGGTTTCGTGATCGAAGCGAATGAGTCCCCTTGTTTGAATGCGATTGTGATCGTGAACGGAGTTCCTAATTTAAGATCGGAACTTAATTCCTTCTCAACTTTGTTCAACTTTTGACTACACAGCAACACCATGTTGTTGTTGTTGTTGTTGTTGTTGTTGTTGTTGTTGTTTTTTCATTGTGTCAGTCAGGGGCGTAGCGTGGGGGCCGAAACTAGGTAGGCAAATCTGCACATTGGCTGCGCAAATTATCACATTGTTGCCTTTTGGTCACCCTACATTTTATTAGGTAAAAGTGCCGTAAACAAACGAGGTATTTTGCTATAAATATTTGCTTCACTATCTATGCCAAGAGTGCATGATAACATCAGTAAAGTATCGTGACAACAGTCACAACAAAAACAACATCAACTAACTCAACAATAACAGCACTGTAATAACTGTACTCACTTAATGTTTACTCCTTGACACGTCGTTCCTGTGGGCAAAATTATTATGGCGGTGTCGTTGAAGGAATAGTTGTAATGATCAGGTTTACTTCCATGCCTAGGAATATCATATTTGATGTTCGTGTCTGCTTCATAGTCATAGTTGAACGTGACTAGTCTATTTTACTTTTCTTCATGAGAATCTAAAAGAGAGCTTGCAGGCAACATTGGCTGCTTTCAAAACTACAGCCACGCTTGTTACGGGGTTCACTGATTCATCTTGCCAAAACACACAGTCTAAAATTATCTAGGGTCTAGTCTAGACCAAGATCTAGTCTAGACCTATGTTAGAGGTACCGAACAGGGTTGTCAGATTTTTTTCCGAGCTGAAGCCAAATCGCATGCGAAAAAATGCCGGAAAAGAGCCAAACCACCTCCGAAATGGGCCTATTGGAGTCAGGATTTGACTAAATTTTCTACAAACTGTTCGTTTACTGAATATACGTGGATATTATAGTTATCATTATTCTTTTTATATAAACCAGAGTGACTAAGAACTGAGTGTTAAATGGACACAGGGGTCATTTTTTAAATATGTGTTCATCGGACAACTATGACAAAAGCCTGATCATATGAAATACCATTTTGAGAGAAGTAGATGTATTTTTTTAAAAATTTGTTAATATTAACCTGAATTATGTTGGAGCCAACAATAACGAAAGAGCAAACTAGTCACTTGAGAACCAAGAGCTTTTTTAAAGACAAATATCTGGTATTTGGCTCCAAAAGAGCTAGGTCTGGCAAACGTGTCACGGAGATGATGCAAGTCTTAGCTAACACGCACGACCTCATTCCACTTTGGCCAATGGGTAAAGAGAGAGCCATCTGACCTCGTTTAGCTCCCGTAGGCATTTTGATTTTTGCCTACAGGCATGGACATTTTAACACTATCCGGGTTGTCTTTGGGGCTCAATCTGGGTTCGAGTGATGATTTTGTGCGTACAATCCAGTACAAGAGACGCTGCCAGCGAGTTAACCTATGTAGTCAAATTTCCAAAGTGACTACTTGGCTAGCCAAGCTGGGCTGCGTTTGGGGCTCAGTCAGGGTGCTATTGTCGTTCTTTTGATATAGTACTAGAAGGTAGAAGAGGTGCGGCCCTAGGAGTTGCCTGTTATAGTCAAAAATGTGAGATGACTTGCACAGCGCTTTTCATGTTTTTGGTCAGTCTACTAAGCTGCGAATTCATAAAGGCTGGTGAGAGCTGGCATTTTTTATTTCAATTATTTTCTGCTTTTTTTTTTCTTTAACATCTTATGAGGCCTTCCTTTTTCAAGTGGTAGTCGGTGACTATTTGACTACATTACGCTACGCCCCTGGTGTCAGTAACAGTACTCGCCTCACCAGCCAATTCAGCCTGTAACAGTCTTTCTTCAAATCAGCAAGATCAATTTGTCATTCCTTCCCGTTTATGGCTTCAGGTAAATACTGTATAGCTGTGGGCCAGTGATAAAAGAGACACACACATTTAACCAAAGTGCAACCAGGATGCAGAACATTCGTTGACTGGGTGTGTGGTGACACACTTATATTGTTGTGTGTTTTAGGTGTAAAAAATAGAAAAAAATTACTTAAGTTACACCATCGCAGGGAGGCCATTGATTGATGGAACAGCGGCACCCGGTCATAATGTTGGCTGTTTACACTAGTTACGGTTTAATTTCTCTTCTGAGGAATAAAAATTTTTCTTGTGAGTGCTCTTTGGTTTTTTCCTTCAAATTAATACATTTAACTTGAAATGTATATCTGTAAAGACATCAGACAAATCTCTACTAGACTAGACTAGACTAGATCATAATCATGGTAGAGATATAGACTAGACTGGCCTTCTACATTAACTGCGTCGATGTGCAAGATTTAGATCTAGTCTAGGCTAGTCTAGATTGTTTTAGAATGTAGACGGGAAGAATCCCCAGCCCACCCAACTTTTTGCAGAAAATAACTTGGGTTATTTGGTCAAACATGGTGTAAGTTTTATATCGGTGCGTTTTTCAGGCCGAAGCGAAAGACGCTTAAAGTTGGTAGGTCGGAGGTTCTTGCACTGTGCTGACCGAACAATGGCCTTACTCCAGACAGCGGCGAACAAGGACGACATGGTGCAGTAAATCAAGGTCTACGGTCTAAAAATCTGCCTTCACGATCACAACTCGAGTTTGACAGGCAAACATACACTTTTTGACACTATGTGTACATATATTTTCTATTTTATTAAAACTAATAACATTATAATTTAGATACGATCTAGACAGCTGATGTTCGGGGGGGAGTGATGTGCTTAATTGAACAGCCAGAGTTGTCGATCGAGGAGTGAAATGGCAGCGACAATGGTACGACCTGCTTTAGATTTATGCATTAAAACAACAAATTTACTGCTGCAGACGGTTGTTTCAGTTACTTAATTAAGCTAAAATGTGATATTGTGAGAAAAATTGTATGATTTGGTGTTTAAATATATGTTTCAGTGCATAAAATGGGTTAGAAAACAATAATGCTACTGAACCGGATAATAGCGCTTCGAGAATGGTTCGGCAGTGTGGAAAATGTCCGGACCAGCAGCCAATTTTTTTTTGNCCCCCCCCCCCCCCAAAAAAAAACCCCAACAACCAAAAAACAACAAACCGTTCTTGCTTGAGATTGTTACCGTTTAAGGTTGCCACAGTATCTCTATCAATTGAAAATATTGATGATTACTGCATAAAGGAGAACAGGACTTTCCATACCCCATATTTTGTTTGCTTTGCAAAACAAAGTTGTATAGTTTACATGATACTGACATAATGAATACGGTAACTATAGTAACCTATAGTCTGTCTAGGCAAAGTCCCAGCTTTTGTTATATGACTTCCCACACCCACATTTTGTTTGCTGCAAATGTTATTTAGATTTACTTGGCAAACCCTGTTGTAACTCATCAATATTTTGCGACAACATTTGGTAAAATGATTGACTGTCATTCTTTTTCTATTACTATCTCATGACGGCAGTACTGTTGTCATTTTATGACCACCTGTTTCATAGATTGTCCAAAATATTGTTTAATAAAGTGAACTTTTTCTTTTTAAATGCAATTCATTGGACAGCACATAAAATAAGCTTTAATTTGGTATATGATTTATATCTGCAACTTTGTTGATTTTATAAAATGTTTTTTTGTCATGAGATCTTGGCATATCATGGTCATTTTCCACTATTTTTTTTCAAAAGCGCAAATATTGGCTCCAACCTGCTTTGTAAGTGCCTATAACTTCCTTTTTTATTGCTTGTAATCCCTGAAAAAATTAGACTAGGTCTCTAAGTAATATAGTAGCCATAAAAATGATTTTAGTCATCTGGGCTTACAATTTGTTGCTTTATTAGCACTTGAAGATGACACAGGAGCCATTTTTGGCACTTTTTATTGTGCATTGATGAGATTTTTGCCATTTTTAGAAGTCCATAGCTCTTTGAATTATTTTATAAATAACATAAAACTTCTAGATGTCAATATCCGTGTGGTTTTTTGTCTGAAATTGTCTTTGTTTCATATTTCTTTTTTGTTTTGTTAAAATTATTACGTTGGACAGTTGGCCTTCGGTGGTGTGGCGAAACGTATCAAAGTGAAATAAAACTTTAAAAATTCATAACTTTGTTGTTTTTGGATGGATTTTGATATTTTTTTTTGTCTTAGTTTTCTTGAGAAGATTATGAAATTGTGAGTCTTTAACGTGTGTGATCAATTTGAAATTTTCACCTGTCATACCCAGTAAAAGATAAGAATACTCGGCAATTTAAAAGTGGTGGTAAACGCCGCACATTTTGTGAATGTCAGGATATTTGGCAGTAGGGGAAGGTTGGGATACATGGGACGCGGGATACATGGGACAATTGCAAAATCTCAGAAACAATGAGACATAGGTGTGCCATACTTGCATGAACCTACAGCCCACGTGACCAAACAACCCGCCATTTCATTCCCAGCCTCCACTTTCGCTTTCGTTCGAGCTGTGCCGATGGGAAAATTTGACATCGTTTTCTTTGCTTTTTCGATGTGCTGATTTCGTCATCTGGTGGCTTCCAGTTCCAGAGAAATATCAATAGACATAATTGTCCGTTATTGTTATCACTTTAACATTCATCTCATGTTTTCATTTCTATCATGTTTAAATCGTAGAACCCAGAGTCCCTTGTTGAGTGTCATCAGGTAGGAGTTGGGATAGATGGGACAAAAAAAGTCTTGCTGTTGGGATGCATGGGACAGGTTTCCCATGTATCCCAACAAGAAAAATACACATATCTTCGTTGTTTCTCATATTTGTGGCCAGTGTGGAACTTCTTCACCAACATTATCTCATATTTTCTCCAGCTTATGCCCCAATACTACCAGCGAAAGATAGAAAGAGGGCAGTTATCGCATGAACTTATATTAGAAGCAGTTCAAAAGGTAGTCAATGGACAATCGCGTCAGGTGTTTTTTTATGACTAATATAATACGTGCTTGACCTTGGGTGCATTCCATTAAGATCCTAATTAAAAGTTGTGTCTGTTATGTACATGTCTTGTCAGCTGCTTTTTAGATATTGACAAATTTTATTACTTGTCCCATGTATCCTTTAGGTTTGTCCCATCCATCCCTCACCTGTCCCATCCGTCCCACCTTTTGGTGATGATCAAAACAGTCGCAGTACAGAAAAGCTCTGAAGCTTTGGCTGACGCCAGTATACCAAAAGTAGTCTAGATGGACTCCCTTTTTGGACACATCAAAAGTTTGTACATATCTATAATAGATTGTTAGAAAAATCAATTTGAATAAAAAACCCAATTTCTTGTCCCATGTATCCCAACCTTCCCCTACCTGACCGGATAGGCTCTCCTAGAGGCTGCTACACACCTTCACTCCAATTCCAAACATGGTGGGTTTAACTTGCGTTCTAACTGGCACTCAAAACCGCTACGTGACACTCGCACCTGTCATCCAACAGTCCTGGTAGAATTTCAGAAAGATCTTGACGATATTTAGGGCATGCACTTCTTCTTGTCTTCAATAAATTAATGACATAAAGATCATTCATTTTCTATTTTCTTATTTTGCACTTAAACGCGACGTGTACGCGTACACTATGCCATTTTAGATACGCTGATTTAAAAATTTTTTTTTTTTTTTTAAGATTTGACGGATAATTTACATTGTAGTTAATGAAATCGCCTTTTTAAATCATGCCTGTTCAAAAATAAACAGGAAGCGCCGCACCTTAAAGGCAACGGGGTGTCTCTGACAGTCGGGCCGACCGGCCGCCAAAAATTCAAGTCAACTGAATAGTTTGGTTTACCCTTATGGTTGGTCTTAAGGCCTTCGGTTTTGTTAAAGCTGTCCATTGTTTCTCTGATGATAAGACAAACTACAATATCTGTGCAACCAGGTCTCTTCTATACCTATTCAATTACTTATTGCAATCCCCAAAGGCAACCCTAATAAGACTACACGCGTGCTAATCGCTTTTACGCGAGTCAGATCTCGTGCCCATTCCTTGACCGGCTGTGACTGCATCCCCCCTGTTTTCCTCGCTCGCTCTCTCTCGGTGACGTCATAAGTCCACAGCTACGCCTGGCTTGCTTTGTTTACCTTTGGTTTGGAGTGGAAGACACTAAGATTGTTTATCATTCGTTGTGTGTGTGTTGTTTTGATCTATATAATTTTCTTGAGATTAGTCTATTCCGTTATGTATAGACTTATATGATTACATGA
>JAWQUT010000429.1:633014-647245 GCA_033807755.1 Ellobium chinense | reverse complement strand
ACTGGTATGTTTAGGAACAGTCCTAAGCGACTGGTATGTTTAGGAACAGTCCTAAGCGACTGGCATGTTTAGGAACAGTCCTAAGCGACTGGTATGTTTAGGAACAGTCCATGCCACCTGCTTGCTACTAATTAGTACATCAACTCTTCTTATTGCGTGTCCATTGTAGGGATTAGTCGGCCTATTGTCCTGACCACATTGTCCATAAATCTGTCCTCAATTAATTATGGATTCTATACTAATTACATCTGGTTTCCTGCAAGGATCCAAACCTCTTGTATTTTGATTAATGATCTATATGTACCGAGAAACAGGGCATAGCATTTTGACAAAACAGCGCATAAGAACCTTGTCCATCAGTTTGGTTCAGAATTTCAAGGAAACGCCTGAGCGCTAGACAAACACATAAACAAAGGGGAGTTATAATAATAATAATAATAATATATCATCCCTGTCGAAGTAGAATGTGCTGGTGTATATTTTCTTTATAAGTCCTATTGTGGTATACAGTCCCCTTAACGTCAACACAAACAATTGTTTTGCTCTGCAGACAACCATTCGAACGAACAAGATCAAGCAGGCTTTGTTTCGGACTTTCGGAGAGACACAATCTGTCTTTGAAAACATCCGAAGGCGATTCATGTAATACCGACTGGCTCCGATATGTCATTTTTATCTGACAGCACGGGCTAGAACGTCACCTGGTATCAGGCAGAGGCGTGGATTAGAGGAAGAAGTAGTAGGAATCTGATCCCTCCCAATGTCCCCGTCCCTACCCTCGTCCGGGAATATAGTCATGATTTTCGGGAGAAATCGAGAAATGATAGCGGTCGTGAGTTTTCAGTCAGAATTGACCACCATTCTGACATTCTCCATCGGATCCGACAGTGATATTATCTGCTTTCGTCCGTGTTAGCCTAGAACGTCGTATTTGACAGTTTGATTAAACTGCAAATTTTGTTCATTCACACAAATGTGAGATATCCTCTCTTAACGCAGTACGAGATAGCTGTCAAAGAATTCCATATCCTCAGTCACTTAAACCACGGGCTCTATGATCTGCCTGTTAAACTAAATCACCAAACGCATTACATGCTCTTGGGAAGCAGCCAAGGCAGTACACCTACCTTCAGAATGTTAGTGGTTTTGTTGTATGGACTGATCTTAACCCTCTAGTGCCCAGGCATAGAAATACTGGTAGGAAAATTCTGAAAATTCACATACACACTTTAAATGCCTCTCAAAATACATATAAAACATTGATTTTGAACAATTTCAATATTTAATAGGTGAAAAATTTTGGGTCAAATTTGGACCTCCGGGCACTGAAACATCCGTGCCATATTATTTGGACCATTGGGTTGTGTGGGTTGCCAGATATGGACCAGTAGGCACTAGAGGGTTAACCTCGGTAGAGACCGAAACTTCCTCATGTCTCGAATAATTTTAGGCTGGATCTGACGCCAGTATCTCAGCTCATGTGCCAGCTGAGAATTACTCGTAAAGTCACATTACAATTTTATGAGAAATTAAATTTCATCGTGGTATTACAAGAACTGCCCACGATCCCCTTTTTTTCCCGTCTGAGCTTCGTTCATATAAAATACAACCTTACATGTCAACACAATGTATACGCCTCTGCCCGCAGTCTCAAGCCTATCGATCATTTTATTGGAACCTCGTCCATGAAACGTTGAAGGCTCGCCGATGACACAATAGCATTACACTGACTGTCAACAGCCCTAAATGCCTGCATAATCTTCGAGTTGTATCCTACCAACCAGTGTCTGTCTTTCTTAGCTCAGTGTATGCAGAGTGACCAGAAAGTTTGCATCATAACCTATAAGTAGTGGTGGGTCGATAACTCTGATGACAATAGTTTTCAAATTCATGTGCATGCTCAAATACTGAAGCACACAAAAATTTTATGAGATTTCATATTATCTTTCATGCACAATAATCATTACAAGAAAACGCTGCACGTGATCATTTTTGTTTAATTTTTGTTCATACATAAACTTGGCTTAGTCATACATTCGACAACTATGCCTAAAATAGTCCACTTAATAGTGCATTCACTTATAAATGCTATGTATTATTATCATTAATCCCAGCAATTTTCAGATAGCAGATATAGAAGTCGAGAACAAACATTGCTGTTACGTAACACTGTCATACCGTTTAATCGCATGAACTGTTTGAGGCACAGGCAAAAAATAAGCTGGCAGAATAGAGTACATTTAACTTGAACATCTGCTTATAGTTTACTGCCCTTCATGAAACGAAAATTACTAGCAAAGGAATGAAGAGTGAGCAGCTACAAGCTAATACATGTACCCAGAATAGCATTCCTCTTATTCGCATCTCAGCTTAATCACTATATTTCGTTTTAACCAAACAAAAAAAAAAGGGGTCTGTTAGGTAAATAGTGCATGCTAATGTAGGAACCCTCAATATAGGTAATGGTACATAATAAGCTTACTTTATAATCTTACATTCTCTTGCGGCTTCTGTTGTTTCTTGGCAAAGCAAAATAACATGATTAAGCATCAGGGCAAAAGTTTTGAGCTTTACAAACTGAGGTGATCCTAAGCGGGGATAAGCTACGACTCCACACCCCCATTTCAATTCGGCCGGAAGACACCACCCGTCCAGCCCCAGAAGTTCATAAAAAGCCTCTTTGCAACCCTCGGGTTCCCCCTCCTGTGTTCTTTGGAGGGGTGACTTGGCGAACTCGGTGGGCGTGGAATTGACCACACGAAATGCTCTGATACCAGGTCTCTTAATAAAGAACGTCGTCAGTATTGTTTCCTGTCAATATGGCAATCGCATTTATTGTCTGTTACATCGTTACAGTTGTAACGGACGTCACTGTTGTAACGGACGTCACTATTGTAACGGACCTGACAGTTGTATAGAGATTACAGTAACAGGAGATCTAACTACTCAATTGGTTTAGTCTATTAGATAGTTGAGCATGCGGAGCACAGCAAACAGTCATTTTGTTTCGTAACAATTTATATGGTCAAGTTGCTTTTAACAGCTGTTAGGTTCTGCGTAGAATCCTAACATGTTCATCATTTCTTCTTTTGTGTGTGTGTGTGTGTGTGTGTGTGTGTGTGTGTGTGTGTGTGTGTGTGTGTGTGCAGACGTCTGTGTGTGAGTGTGAGTGTGAGTGAGTAAGTGTATGCTTATCTATCTTTCTCAACTTTTTATTTATGCGAGTCTCTCCTATCTAACCTAAATTATCTATGAAGGTGAAAACAAAGTATAATCTTATCTTATCTTATCTTATCTTATCTTATCTTATTCTCTATCTCTTGTAATCGCTGACTCACCATTATAATTCATATAAGGAGGAGATACAAAGAAACCGTCTCCTGGCCCAGGGACATCTATTCCCATGGCGTCAAGCAGCGCGGGATCCATCATAGCACGTGATTTGGTTACCATGGTAACCAGCAGCAGCAAAAGACGCATCGGGATTGGACGAAGGATTACCTGCTGAATGTTAAAAAGGAAGGTTTCTTTATGTTAAGATATCAATACCCTTTTCAGCACACTTATAGTTACATCAAAAAAGAGATTTCAACCCTCTACCGGCTGTTGAAAGCGGCGGTGTTTTAAAAAGGTGCCATACAAAATTGCCACTAGCAGGACCCCAACTTGAGATCTTTTGCACCATGAATCAAGCACTGTGCCTCTCGGCCGGCAACTGTGATGGTTTAAAGGGAGGTGATTTGCATCTCGTGTGTGTGTGTGTGTGTGTGTGTGTGTGTGTGCGTGTGTGTGTGTGTGTGTGTGTGTGTGTGTGTGTGTGTGTGTGTGTGTGTGTGTATTTTCACCTTCATATTCATGCATCATTGTGCAGAACACCCAGGGAAGCAGTCCAAAAGTCTGAATTTGTGAGATATTGAAATTTGGTAATTTGGTAGTCTATTCTAGGCTTATTCACCTGTACCGTGCAATAAGTCCGCCATTACCTACCGTCCTGGCCAAGGCTACGTAAATCGAACCCTCTGCACTGTACTTGTCTTCATTGTTACCATACATTAGAGTTGATATTATTTTCTATCGCCTATTTTCCAGGTGACTTTTTTTTTTCCCGGTTGACTGTTTCTTTTTTCCTGGGATCTGTTGTAAACACAACGTTCTTAGAAACAGTAAAACCATGTAGGTTTGAATCAGTTGCTCAAGCCGGACAAGGCATTCAGATAAAAGGAAAACATGTACCGGTAACTGGGCCCATTACTGTGTGCCTTGAAGGTCGGGAACGGACACGGATGTTAAGTTTAGATAGATATTGCGGCTGACATTTGATCCACAGCCAATAGGGATTGATCAGAAATATGATGGGGGGATGAAAGATGGTGTTCGGTTACATTTTATGTATGCGATCAGCCTTCATATTTTTTTTTTTAGCTCTTTCTTCATAAACAGTTCGTTCACATTCTGAATATAGACTATTGTATTTGAGATACGGTTTTAGACTTAATGGCCGAAAATCTGATACGCCTGAAATACTAGATCCTGATCTAAATGTAAATCTATTTCAAAATCTAATTGTAATGTCACTCATTCGTCAACCGTGAAAATTGATGACTGGTTAATCAAGAAATCAAGACATAGGGAAATCCTCATCGATGCTTTCGTTTGATGGGTGATCCCAGCCGAGGGTTAGACAGTGTCACTCATTGCAAGGCTGAGGTGACTCAAGCAGTGTAAACAGTGTGTACAATTAGCTCCTTAATGCACCACTCTTGAATGTATGAAAATCGGGTATTCCCGGTGACTATATCCTTTACAGTGAGGAGTAGTCACAAATTTATACCCTGTTGGTGCATATTCGATAAAAACGCCGCAAGGCTGGGTATTATCCCTTGACGGCTTGAACGTGGTGCATCTTGATGACGTAGTTTTCTGGACATAAATTGAATGACGTAATTTAGTGACGTGGAATGTGGAATTCCTGCCAGAATCTCATGTCATAGTTAAGCCAGGCATCTCACACTAAAAAATTGCTTGCAGAGATGGGGATAGAGATTTTTTTGAACTGCAAAACTACAGATATTTTGTAGACTAGACTAAATCTATCGTGATTAGAAGTTGAAAAGGAAGATGGCGATTTAGAAATGTTAGATCTCACATTAAATGCATAAATTCCTCCATAGTTTTTCGGCTTCAAGACAAACCCTTTTCTACTTTAGACCTAGGCCTGAAGAATATTTCTGGACTCTCCCATCTAACGCTTGGGTTAGAGTTAGGGGCAGTGTTAGGGGAAGAATTAGGGCAATACAAACATCATTGTGAAGGCAACAGACATTACCATTGTCTATGAACTTTTTATTGAGTGTTTTTCTCTTTCACATCCCAACTTCTTAGTCGTGATGTCAGTATATCCTAATGATTGTGAGCTTGCGCATTAATGATGGCATCTCGAAGTCGTACCATCGTAAAAATCACATTAGTGCATTGGTGCTGGGCGCATCTTTAGTAGTATTCAATATGCAGGGTTACTGTATTAATTACAATGGTAAGAGATCCCATTGTTAATACGCAACCTCTCAGACATCGTAGTGGTTTGACGAATGCTAAAAAAAAAAAAAAGACTTTATTTACCCCGTAGGGAAATTGTTTTACAATGTCATACAGTGTTAAACATCTCATTCATAATACAACACATATAACAATACACATCATACATGTAAATACATAATATTACAAATGAAATGCATAACAAAGTCATTGCTGGTCGCCAGCGGTGCAGCGCCCTGGTCCCCCCAGCTCTAAAGCCAGGTACTCATTTACACCTGAGTCGAGTGAGGAAATGGAAGCGAAGTGTCTTTCCCAAGGACACTACAACGTAAACCGCCCAGCTCGCGAGTCAAACACATAAACCTTAGACTTGAAAGTCTTCAGTTTCTGAGTACGACTCACAAACCGCACGGCCACACTGCTAGTCGAGTAGCGCAATTATGCCGAGTTGAAGGTTTACACAGTGCATAAGTAAATAAATTTTGGGGTTATTTTCAAATTATAATAGGATTTGTTTTATCATAAATATATCCTGCGGTTGTCAGTTACCTAGCAGTGAGGGAAAAAATATTTTAAGCCAGACCGGCTTAATACTGTTATCTTGAACTCCCGTCTTTAATCAGTCTACCATCTGTTGCCTGATTGAACCCTTGGTGACGCTCAACATGGTGATTTACTCAAGAAATCGCGTATTAACGATGGAATCTATTACCCATCGTAATAATTTCATCTACTGTGCATGTTGAACATTACTAGGAGTGCATTCAGCACCGATGCGCTAATATAATTCTTACGATGGTAAGAGATTCCATTGTTAATGCGCAAGCTCACAAATATTGCCAGAAAGCAATAGAAGACTGTGTTGGTTTTTTTTAGGTCACGGAATTGTATTGAACTCAAGTGGACCCGTCAAGTTCCTACAAATTTCATAGGCAAATATTGGAAAGCAAGCCTAGTGGCTCATATATGGTTAGGCACAAAGTTAGTATGAAACGCAAATGTCTGATTTAAAAGCGCCATAAGCTTTTATTTTCACGGAACAAGCCAAGCATGATATTCTGTAGACCTCTACAAGATGCTTTTAATGAGATTAATAAAAATCTATAAAGGCTTATTCCACACCACGAAACAAACAATCATTACTGGTGCATTAAAAACTTTTAGCACGGGTCTGCACTTTAAGAAAAGAGCTTTAAAGAATTAAAAACCTGAAATACAATATTATCAGCAACAAACCCAGCATAATATCATAATCCTGAAACACAGCTGCAACCAATAACCGCACGGGTTGAACACTTCGTGCTGTGTTAAACAGGTTAAGGAAGACAGAGCATGATCGGTAGCAATGGGTGATTATACAAATCGTGGAACTGATTCGATTCTGGGTATTTTCGACCATGGAATCGGAAGACTTGAGCACGATTCCAAGTGGTTTCCAGATTTAGCGGATTATAACTAAAGATATGAGGCGAGGACACCTCATGATCAGTGTGCGATATGTAGTCTAATGTTTTAGTGGCTTAGAAGACAAGAAAATTTCATTCCAACTAATTAGTATTCTTAAAATATCAGTTTAAATGAAAACTTGAGGAACCGAAAGGGTAAATTTACTGCCAGTGTTTGCTAGGCGTAAGGGGCCATGGGAAGCCCAAGGTTATTAGTCTCTGAAGTCAAATGTACGCACTGGCGTTACATACAAATGGTTTGGCTTTATGAATCATTCTTGTATTTTGATATAGTTACTAGACGCTGATGCTACCGTCATCAACATTATCATATCATAACTGCTGTCATGATCATCCTGGTAGGTAGGTAGGTAGGTAGGTAGGTAGGTGGGTAGGTAGGTAGGTGGTTAGTGGGTATGTAGGTAGAATTGTAGGTAGGTAGGTAAGTGGGTAAGTAGGTAGGTAGGTAGGTAGGTAGGTAGGTAGATAGGTAGGTAGGTAGGTAGGTAGGTAGGTAGGTAGGTAGGAAGGTAGGTAGATAGGTAGGTAGGTAGGTAGGAAGGCAGGTAGATAGGTAGGTAGGCAGGTAGGTAGGTAGGTAGGTAGATAGGTAGGTGGGTGGTTGGGTAGGTAGGTAGGTAGGTGGGTAGGTAAGTAGGTAGGTAGGTAAGTAAGTAGTAGGTAGGTAGGTAAGTAGGTATGTAGGTAGGTGGGTAGGTAAGTAGATAACTAAGTCCTTTGAAAATCGAGTTTGTGCCTTCACCATTTGCTTCGCAGTGAAAGAGCATTACCACAACAAACAATGCCATTTACAACAAAACCACCATCACCGTTACCACCATCGCCATTTTCAAGGGATGAATCCTTTAAATCTTGAAACTTTAATACAAGAAGAGTAGGGCCTACTTAACAGTCAAAATCTGTCAAACTTCATGTGTAATGATTGTTAGGACCCAATGAACTGAGGGCGGCTTTTTATGGGCAACTCCAGCAGAATGCTACATCTGTTACCTTTTTTTCTGATAAGCTCTGATTTCTCAGTAAACATTTAAAGAATAAATTGATCCAATTTAGAAGCAATCAAAAACTAACTGCTGTAAATTCGAATCTTTTCAGTTATTGAAGTAACTGACAATGCATTCTGCTGGGATTGCCCAACTAGAACTTTTTGGAATCGGTTCAACTTAATTGTTTGGAACCGATTCCTGATGTGGAATCGAGAATCGAGTACTGGAATCGCAATCGCCTCCTTCCTAATAACCGGTAGCTTTGAGGACATGATGAGACTGTCGGGAGAGTCGACATACCCCTGGACTCCTTGCTTGAATGTCAAGGGAACATAACTCATGGAACGAAGTAATGAATCCGCAAAAGTTGTCCCCCTGGTTTGTCCTTTTGGAAACCCATTGGTTCAAAAAAAAAAAAAAGGGGGTTATGGATTCATGGAAGAATGTTGTGACTAAATACCCGCCAAGCGTATAAAAGGAGATGAAAGACATGATGGNGAGTGAGTGAGTGAGTGAGTGAGTGAGTGAGTGAGTGAGTGAGTGAGTGAGTGAGTGAGTGAGTGAGTGAGTGAGTGAGTGAGATAGGTAGAGTGGTTGGTGGGTAGGTGGGTGGGTAGATAGGTAGGTAGGTAGGTTGGTAAGTAGGTAGGTAGGTAAGTAGGTAGTCAGGCAGGCAGGCAGGCAGGCAGACAGGCAGGCAGGCAGGCAGGTAGGTAGGTAGGTAGGTAGGTAGGTAGGTAGGTAGTTTGTTCCAACGCGCTATATTTTGACATTCGTTACTTCAAAACAGACCCCACTCACGTGATACTGGGGACAATGGCGTCAGATGCCAGGTGACAATAATAAAGGTGGAAGTGAGGACATTGTACCAATGCACCACCACCAAACAGGAGACAGAATGACGAGAAAATTTTGCATGCGCTATGACATAAGATAATCAACTCCGTTTTATTGCAAAAGCATAATAAGAGGATAGAGAAAAGCTTTCATTATGTGGAACGTCGAATTACACAGTAGCTATAATATAACACCATCAACTCCACTTAACCGTTAAACGACAGGAGCTTGGAGAAAAGTTGATATTATGCGGAGCTTATGATTATAAAAGCGCCTATCACATGAGACAATCAACGCCGCTCCAACACGGCAAGAACACAGAGAAAAGTTGATATTATGCGGAGGTTAGGAATATACAGTGGCTATGATGTAGTGCAGGAGAATAAATAAAAGTGGATTCTGAGTGGAGGGTTAGGGGTACAGCGGTTAGGATACAAGACAATCAACTCCGTTTAATTGCAAAACCAAGGGGAGCATAGAGAAAATTTGATTTTATGCGGAATGTTGAAACGTCGGTCATAACACAGTCAACTCCGCTTAATTGCAAAACCATGTGTAGCATAGAGAAAACTCAGGAAAGTTACTATTGAAGGTGAAAATGAGATTTAACAATGCTTTACTTTTAGTCGACTTAATCTACACCTTATTTCCATGCAAAAAGCCAAAAAGCCAAAAAGTGAATGCTCGATTTAACGGATTGCGATAAAACGGAGTCACCCCTATGTCTCAATATGTACAGTATAATGTATACAGTTCTACGCTCTGTGTTCTGTCACGAACACTTGTAGTGGAAACTGTATCGAGTTCTGTGGCAAGGACAGCTTGTTCCGCCGATCAGTCCCCGATCAATCCATCAATCAGTCAGTCAGTCAGTCAGTCAGTCAGTCAATCAGGCAGGCAAGAGAGTGTGACAATTCTGTTTGATCAGTGGTCTGTATGTACCATGTTTGTCTCATACTTTCTTTTCCCCTCCCTTTCTCCCCCCTCCCCTCCTTTCTCCCCTTCCTCACATGGGCTGTATGAACCATGTTTGTCTATCACATTTTAAGAGAATACGAACAGTTTAAGTGACACAAGTGTTAGTTCCCCCTTTCTGGTAGTGAGGTGGGGGAGGGTGTTAGTTTTCTGTTACATAATATAATATGTGTCTGTTCAAATGGGATGTCGTGGAAGTTGTAACTGTTAACATTAGATGGGGAGTGAGTGAGTGAGTGAGTGAGTGAGAGAGTGTGTAAGATAATGAGAGAGAAAGTTAGTGGGAGAGTGAGACAGAGAAAGTGAGACAGAGAGAAAGAGAATTAGAGTAAATGTAATTTAGTAACAGTTATGTATATCTATTTTTTTTTCATTTGTTCCTTTGTATTGATATGACATTACAATGTATGTGGTAGGCTTACGCCTACATAAATAAACTTGAAAATTGAAACTTGAAACTTATCTCATACTCTCCTTACCCCTTCCCTTCCCATCCTCTCTTCTCTCCCTCTCAGCCTCCCCACCCACCCCCCACCCCCGAGGTCTTTCAAGGTAATGTGTAATGTGTTCTACCCAGTGATAATGACCTTTATGGCTATGACTCAGGCCTTAGTCGATATATTCAAATAATCTTCTAATTGGATCTAGATCTGATGACTTGCCCCTCTTTAATGGGAGCCAGGCAGATGTTCTCCACAACAAAATGCAATTGCCCCTTTAATATTAGC
The DNA here is from genome assembly GCA_033807755.1 of Ellobium chinense. Lineage (NCBI taxonomy): Eukaryota > Metazoa > Mollusca > Gastropoda > Ellobiida > Ellobiidae > Ellobium > Ellobium chinense. Next base: position 636,718 of record JAWQUT010000429.1, on the reverse strand, counting down.
AGCAGCAGCAGCAGCAGCAGCAGCAGCAGCAGCAGCAGCAGCAGCAGCAGCAGCAGTAATCATTGTAGTAGCAGTAGTAGATTCAGGAAATGAAGATCGGGAACATTCGGAAATAGCTTTTGTCCCTTCTGTTGATTTGTGTTTTTCTCATTCTGTGGTCTAAACTGTACTTACGTATAACACGATGCTCGATGCCCATGCCAAAAACAAAAGTAAAAACAAACCAGTTGCGGTAATACATCAATAGTCACCGCAGACAGCATGATGACCAGAGTGACTGGTTCCTGGCACTGTCTTTCATCTCAGCTTTTTCTACTAATCTCTTCGACGTCCAGATGTTGGTTGTTGTTTTTTTCCTGATGGTTCTATTTCTGGTCGTTCGAGAAGACATCGAGAGAGAGAGAGAGAGACAGAGACACAGTGACAAGGGAGAGGCAGAGAAAGAAATATCGAGAGACAGAAGAGAGAATTATAGGAAGAAAGATATCTTGCACGCCATATTTCTTCCTATTATCCCATCGTTTAGCTTTCCCTTATTTGTCCTCGTCTCTCTGTGGGGGAAGGGCGGGGGGTGGGGGGGGTGTCCAAAGCTTGTTTAGTTATAACTATGATGAGGGGGGCGTTAAAACGTAACACCAACAGATAAAAAAGTCCTCTCATTCTCTTCTCTCTCTCTCTCTCTCTCTCCTTCTCTCCCTCCATCTCTAAAATTGTTCTTTACCCGGTTTTGATCAGTCATATCTATTGGTAGTATTGAAAAATTCTAAGACCAAAACAGTCTTTAACACCTATGATAAACAGTCAGACATGTTTCTTCCTCCATTATTTCCTTATAATGACTAGATCTACAATATTGTCCGCATAGAACTGCTCTAGGGTAATAGTAAATGTACAACCATATCGAAAGAAAGAAAGAAAGAAAGAAAGAAAGAAAGAAAGAAAGAAAGAAAGAAAGAAAGAAAGAAAGAAAGAAAGAAAGAAAGAAAAAAAGAAAGAAAGAAAAAGACTAGACTTATCATTGCCTATCAAATTTTAAAAACCTTTCCATCATTGTGACTAATAATAATCACTCATTAAGAGACACTTGTGAAGGTTTCGTGATGACAAGTCATTACATAAATGAGCTTAGAATAGATCTAGATGTGCACGTCTCAGACTTCTTTTGGGAGAGTATTCATTCGCGGTCATTGCATCANGGGGGGGGGGGGAGGGGGTCCAAAAGTTTGTTTAGTTATATAGCTGTAACCATGATGAGAGGGGGCGTTAAAACGTAACACCAATAGATAAAAAAGTCCTCTCATTCTCTTCTCTCTCTCTCTCCTTCTATCCCTCCATCTCTAAAATTGTTCTTTACCCGGTTTTGATCAGTCATACCTACAGGTAGTATTGAAAAAGTCTAGTCTCAAAACAGACTTTAACACCCATGATAAACAGTCAGACATTTTTCTGTCCTCCATTATTTTCTCATAATGACTAGATCTATAATTGTCCGCATAGAACTGCTGCTCTAGGGTAATAGTAAATGTACAACCATGTGGAAAGAAAGAAAGAAAGAAAGAAAGAAAGAAAGAAAGAAAGAAAGAAAGAAAGAAAGAAAGAAAGAAAGAAAGAAAGAAAGAAAGAAAGAAAGAAAAGACTAGACTTATCATTGCCTATCAAATTTTAAAAACCTTTCCATCATTGTGACTAATAATAATCACTCATTAAAAGACACTTGTGACGGTTTCGTGATGACAAGTCATTACATAAATGAGCTTAGAATAGATCTAGATGTGCACGTCACAGACTTCTCTTAGGAGAGCATTCATTCGCCGTCATTGCATCATAGATAGTTACATACATGTTCCTCCTCGTGAAATCCAGACAACTGACGATCCGATTACTAGACACTTATAATTTTATGATTCTTCTCTTCCGATACTCTATCTTTTAAAGAAAAAGAATTTAGACTGTAAACATAATGAGATTTAATTGTCCCATACACGAAATGTCATTTTAAAATACACTTGAAAAAATATATAATATCGTTTTCTTTGTCCACAAGCAGTACAAACTCCAACATATAATGACATGTAGTTTAAATTTTCCACTTTTCCACCTCCTTAGTGAGAACAGTATTCACATCCACTCATATAACACACACGTATACTGTATATATTATGTTAAGTTTCCCAACTGCACACATTTCACCATGCTGTCTAAATGTTGTGCGTTCCTCAAATTTCAAAAGTCATTCTTCCCATAAAGGCTGATATACAAGCAATGTATAGCCCAAACGGAAGAAGTTTAATTCTAAACACTATGTATTCGATAACACATTTGTCGGCGAACGAATGATTCGCATTTTGTAAGAAAATCATCTCTTATGTCATATCGGCGAAGTTGAGCGCGTCCCTCCTGTCTTGTCAGTGCGACCTATGGGCATAATACTAACATGGTACGGCCTGTCATGGTGTCTCGATACATCTTCATGGCAAGGGAGATGATGCAGAGTTACATTGCGTATGCAGCAGTTATGTCCCCATTTTGTGAGGTAAGTCGCACCGCAAATCACCATAGGTAGACTATAATACGTTGTAAAATAAGGGCCAAATATCACAGAGGTTCACACTGACAACATTGTACGCGGTTGTCTAGTCCTGGAAGAAGAAAAAAATCTACAGTATCTTCAGGAATTATGGGATAATGTATATGATTAATGAATAAACTTGTTTAAGTTCAGATCAGTTTATAACTGCGCCTACAACTTAACAAGTTACAAAGTGCACCATACCATATTCACCATGGCCCGTACCGTTCAACAACAACAACAACAACAACAACAACAACAACAACAACAACAACAACAACAACAACCTAGGGGAAGAGCAGGCTCAAGAAAAGATGTCACTGATATGAGAACATCAGTCTCATTTCTGTAGTAGTGTAGCTATGAAACGCACAGCGGATTACAAGCGAAAGCGTCCCCTGTAAAAATATTTTAAAAAAGAGGACCGACTGACCTAACGACGAGTGACCACTACTGTTTATGTGCTACTGGGCCAGGTCAAGACGTCCGCACATGGAGTCTAGTCCTTCTGCTTTATGATGGCAAGACATCAATAAATATTGTTAACCTGAAGGGTTGGCATGTTTTTTATTTACCAGCCGGAGCCAAATCATTCATGAACTCGAGCCAAAATAGAAAGAAAAAACAAAAAAACTAAATCATGTCTGGAAAGGGTTGACCGGGAGTCACATTTGTTACGATACAAGGAATGTACAATGAATTGTCTATAGACTAGAGGTCGTCCGTTGTCACGATTAATTATAACGCTGTATCTGAGAAAGAAAAAGGCAAAAATCTGTGGATTTGCTTGTTTGTCAGGCTCACAAATCTTCAAGGTTTCATGTAAAGCTCCCAAATAGAGCAAAGGATCCTAAAATGGGTAGGAACAGGCCGTAGGAGATATATTCCCACCACTTGAGCTGTTCGCCCGCACCCCGTCCCTCCTCCAAAGGATTTAGAAGGACTTTTATGAAATTATCACAAACACTGTCTCACTGTATTCAAGAAATGCCCTCCAGTAAGTCCGCTACAGCACGATATGGCGCAGGGTAAGCAGAATATTGTTACGGAGGTTTGGTGTAACGATCAAATTGGACGTTAGGGGCTAGAATCAGATAATATGAAAATCACACTTAGTTCATAAAACACAATATTA
>JAWQUT010000429.1:603014-628014 GCA_033807755.1 Ellobium chinense | reverse complement strand
GTATGCATAATCCAGACGTTAGTTAACGTATTGCTGTAACCACGGTGAACACTACTAATGTTTTGGGAGTTTCCCGTGGTTACCGCAGTGCGTTAACTAACGAATGGATTATGCAAACGGCCACTGAAACATTTTGTTGCTTCCTTAACCAGTATAAACTCAGACAGGTCACGCAAAATAGCTAATCCTCATTTTGTAACCCCCCACCTACCCCCTCAAAACTTTAGTAGTGTTTAACACTTGAGTTAACACAATGCATTAATTAACGCCAGAATTTATGCATACAGCCCACTGTGACCGTATGCATAATCCATGCGTTAATTAACGTATGCTTTAACCACAGTGAACACTATTACTGTTTTGGGAGTTTCCCGTGGTTATCGCAGTGTATTAACTAACGTAAGGATTATGCATACGGCCACAGGTCCTGTAACAATAGCAGCATAAGTTCATTGCTTTAGGGTCACATGATTGACGAAGTGTCTCAAGAACTGAAATAAAAAGGGAAANGGGGGGGGGGGGAGTGAGGCGGTGGGCAACAGTCTGATGATAAACGACCGAATCCGTCTGTCAAGGTCTCAAGAGTGAGTGGAAGTGGTTTGAACCTCTTCCCCTGTAACGCCGCAGGCAGCTCCATCCTGTTACAAAGTTGCCCAAGATGTTGGTCATTTGGGTTATCATATCTTGACTGACCTCGAGGTCATTTAACTGGAAGCCTTGACTGCTATACGAGAATGACCTCGCAGGATGTTATCAATAGGAAAAAGTTTTTGAGTGCAATCCGTATATATGTGATTCCATCAACCAAATATCCAAACATAGCGTAATTGGCCACACTTCTTTAAAGGCGCTGCAGGTGACGGAAGTGATAGTTTATTTTGTCTATATTTAACTATAAAGTACTTATGGGACACCAGTCTAGAGTCAGTAATGAATATTTACAGCGGAACTTGTATTTAACGACCACTGCTGTAATGGAAACCCGGCATTAACGCGAAGTGACAGGCCGCAACATAACATGATCAATACCTAAAAACTATGTTGTCTGCTATTACGAGGGCACTGATATAACAACAGTCTTGTTGTTCTCATGATCCAAATTCGGCTGTAGTTAAAGAATGAAAAAAATTAATCTCACTCACCTAAACACTGAAGTACTTTAAATCACACATTAAAATATTGGGTTAGTGTCAAGTGTCAAGAGCTACAATCCAGATAATATACACTTTGGGCTATCGAGAAGGACTATAAAAAAAATAAAAAGTCAGACTAAAAAACATATCACAGTTCTACTCTTAAATCCTTTTTTTTTCTGAACCAGTAATTATGATTTTCATTTGACACTCATTAAAATTTTGTATTTTGATTGTCGTCAGATTATTTGAAAAAAAAAAATAGACTGATAATGCGGATGACTTGAATTTGAAACACAAAGTGCTGCACTTAATACTGCTTAATACACACCAGTAATTTTGACTGGTGTTGTTGAAGAGGACAATGAGAATATATAATCGTCTAAATGGCAATCCAGCAATAAAAGTTTTCCTCACTAATAAGGCATGATGTCACCAAGGCCGTTGCTAAGAACAAAGTCCACGTGACCCGAGTTGAAGAGATCCTTCCTAAGCTTGGTGGTGGAGACGCCTTCCGTGTAGGGGAGGAACTTGACCGTCATGAGCTTCTCACACAAATGGCGCGCCGGAAATTGCTGCATGTCGTCACCACGGACATAGATGCTGCTGCCTTTGTCGTTTTTCTTATCGAAGATGTAGTCGATGAAAGGAGTTGGGTCGGTCCCCGCCACGCAGAATACCTGGAAGGTAGGGGATATTATGAACTTTTAGGCCACATTCATAGATGATTAAGATATGAATTGTCCATACTGAGGAGGTCTTTAGTAACAATGAACAGAATAAGGTCAGATGTGAGTCAATGTAGTACTAAAAGAAAGAAAGAAAGAAAGAAAGAAAGAAAGAAAGAAAGAAAGAAAGAAAGAAAGAAAACATTTGAGTTGTAGCCTTATGAATATACTCGTTCGCCGCTGGTTAATTTCATAGAGTAGTATTGCCACTATAGTTTCTAAATGGACGACTTTTTCTTCTGTCAAGAAACTGCGGTTGAGCGCAGTCAACTACGTTTAATGACCTGAAAAACGTGTACATGTACTAATTTACAGTCAGCTCTGCATAATCGCAACTCCACAGAAGTATGGCAACGTTTCTAATTAATCAGAAGGTGCGATTGTGGTGCCTTTCTATCTCCTGTTTTTGGACGAAATGATAACATTTGTCCTGAAAATATGGTAAAATTAAAAATGCAATGATGTGGACTGCAATGAGGTCCATGCAATGCCTCCTCAATGTCACGTGACAAGGATAATACAGCACCATAACGAAATACAACTTTGTAGTTTGGCGTGCAATCTTCCATGTCAAATCCAAAGAGAACTGCAGTGAAGTAGCACACCATGGCATGATCTGTGCAAACAGATCTAAAATCCCGGTTGTTATTTTTTTTTTAAAATTCACTTTTGAGCAGTTTGCATTGATCAAGCCTTGCTGTGCAACTTTGGTGCGGCTCTCTGTGGAGTTGACACGGAAGATTTCACGCTAAAGTGCAAAACGGTGCGTTATTAGGGATGGTCAGCACATGAACAAAACGACCCATTCTTGGAAGTTCAACACAGACCTCATTTACCAGAGCTAAACGTATCAAGCCATAACTGATGACCTGGATTACCTCATCCGCAAACTGTTTGACGTTCCTCATCCTGGTGACAGTGCTGTCAACTGGAACTCGTTTCTTCAACTGATAGATGCTTCTACTGTCATGGACGCCGACAATCACCTGCTCAGGTATGAAAAAAAAACCAACCCAATAAATGATGACAAATGACCATAACTTTCCATAAAGACCAGACCTTCTTGCACAAGTAGGTAGGCTCATACAGCCAGCCTTATTAGCTTAGTTGCGGCGTTTTATAGCACACTCTTCTGTACGTGTAAAAAAATGCCAATATGCCCGATCAATGTCTCGAAAGCTGCTATTTATTTCAAGACAAACTGAGAGGAGCGGACAGGTAAGACAGTCAAGCCAACTACATGATAAGAAATTTTACATACCAAGAGAGTAGGAGAGAGAGAGAGAAAGAGAGAGAGAGAGAGAGAGAGAGNAATTTTGTACTAACTTCAGCATAGCGCAGATGAGGTAACATAAATAAACTCACTCCAAAAAACGAAATTAAACATGATAATTTATTCCTTCTTATCCGAATACTGGTATAAAAATCGATACCGCATCGCCTTCACTTACCTGAGAGAGACAAAGGAAAAACGGTCGCTCTTCGAGGGCGTCGGCAAATTGGTTGCCGACTCAGATTATGACGCAATAGTCGCAGTTCGAGGGTGCTCCCGATCAATGTCTCGAAAGCTGCTATTTATTTCAAGACAAACTGAGAGGAGCTGACAGGTAAGACAGTCAAGCCAACTACATGATAAGAAATTTTACATACCAAGAGAGTAGGAGAGAGAGAGAGAAAGAGAGAGAGAGAGAGAGAGAGAGAGAGAGAGAGAGAGAGAGAGAGAGTCAGAGACAGAAATTAAGGAAGAAAGCGAGTTAGAGAATGAAAGATAAAGAGAGAAAGAGAGAGAGAAAGAAAAAGAGAGAGAGAGAGAGAGAGAGAGAGAGAGAGAGAGAGAGAGAGATATCTAAACAGCCAGAGATAAAAGATCTCTGTTGACAGCTAGCCATACAAACCTTTTTCCCGAAAGTTCTCATTCGTTTCAAGAGCTTCACGTGACCATGGTGGAAGAGATCGAAGCAGCCAATCGTGTACACCCGCTCTGCACGTCCGTCCAATGCGAGGCCACTCAACGAATTGCAGCGTTTCATGAGAGAGCTGTCCTGTCGTGGCCCCGCCTTCTCTTCTTGATTGACATTTGAGACTATTTCATACACTGGGTTGTAATCTCTGTTTGTTGGACAAGAATATTTTCTTTTCTTTAGTTTAGAAGGTGGAGTCAGCTCGGGATGAAAGTGAAAGAAGCATAACACAACACGAGGGAGACGAGTCATGGCAAAGTGGGTGGAGCCAGAAGATGTTGGGTATGTTTAACGTGGAAAGAGGGAGGGGATCACAAGCTAACAGGTAGAGCGTGGAGCAAGTGAAATATAAAGCTCAGCCAAAGGCTCCCCATGGAGTGAATAGAATGTAAAATATGAAGCTCTTCAAGAAGCTTCCTGTGAAGTGGAATAGAATGGACAAACTAGAGCTCTCTCACCTTCCCACTCAATCTCTTCCTCTCTCTCTCTCTCTCCCTGCTATAAAAAAGAGCAAGAAAATGACTTACTCATCCTCTTTGATGTTTGTTTCCAAGTCATCATCTGCCAGATCTGTCTGGATCCCTTGATCCTGTTTCTCCTGTGGAATCATCATACAGTTTGTGTCATCATTGACGTTATCATCAGTGATATCATTTATTAGCATGCCTAAGCTATGATTATATATAGAAACTAACATTCATATTAATAAACGTAAGATGTCATTAGAACAGGCATAGATCGTTGTATAAAAATGAAAGAAGCAAAATGCTCTGCTTGTCAGATTCCTAATCCATTCATTGTCCTGGATTTGTTAAACGCTCAACTTCTCATATTTCTTTTCCATTCAATGCCCTAGACTTGCTAAAGTAGGAAAAAAAAAATGAGATATTCAGGTGCTGCTCAAGCGGAATTGTCGGCCCTATGGTGCGGTAACAAATTTAATGTCACATTCAAAGCCATGAAGATTTAGCCGTAATTACTGAGGCGTGTGACCCAGCAAGGGTCAATGAAAACTTGACATCGGTGTTGCATGTTGTTGCAGGGTGTCGCAATTTTTGCAATGTATGCACGCGCCGAAATCATTTACATTAGATACGCCAGAGAATCCTCTTGTTAATTTTATCCCAGGCATTCTCTTTTACTTGATTTCTTGTTGACAGAAGCCAGAGCTTGGCAAGCTGAACAGTTCCAATGTATGCTCCATTGCCCAACTTTAAAACCAAGAGAAGAGTCTCCCTGCTGGTCAGCACTGTTGTTGTGTGAATGTGTGTTCTTCTTGAGCTTCCTGCAAGAGTGTGTCTTCTACCCTTTGCCCTCTACCTGCCCAGTACTGACATTCTTTGAAGGTAGTAGTGGTCTTGTCATTCCTTCTCCTCCTCCGCCTCCTCTTCCCTCACTTTCAATACTCAAAAAAACTTCTATTTGACAAGTTTTTAGGCCAGAAAATAACGGCTGGGCCTAGAAACTCCCAGGATGTTGATTGTTTGAGACTTCATAATACTATGTTTTTCAACGAGAAGTTTGATGATCACTTGAGCGATTCTGTGTAGTCTGGGTTGCAATTGGTGCGCTGGCAAACTCCCCGACGGGCCACTAACTGTAGTTAGTAGTAGATGATTCTGTAGATATTACAGTCATATTTGACAATCCTCTTTGGTTTTAATAAATTTGGTTCATCAGACCTGGCCTACCCTTTGGTGGTCTCAGTCGCACTTAATCGATGCGTTAGCTTCACTATAGCAGCTTGGTCTAAATTAAAAGTCCTGCAGCTTCTCTGATCGCTTTGCAACCCCAAAGCATTCCAACGGTTCGCCATAGCTCTTTCCACGACAATCGTAGCATGATGATATGACTTTTTCTCTCTTTCAGAAATCTGATCCTGGTGTTTTGCTTACAGATGCTTGAACAGTGTGTTTACCGAATTTCACAATAATCGACCTTTAGAGGCGGCAGAGTTGACCTAAACATTAATTTTCACGTGACACACGCTAAAATTTCAAGGGAGCTTCAGATCACCAATTCAAGAGGGGAAACGAGCAATAATATTATTTGCAAGCATTTGTGATTCGAAAATTTGCTCATCTGTATATGAACATTTAATGGTTAAACAATATTAATGGTTTTGGTGCTGTTTTTATACTCGCTGGTGTATTTCAACATAAACTATGTTCCCATTATCACCATAGTCATCATCATCATCCTTATCATCGTCGTTGTTCTCGCCAAACTTACAGTCGTTATCACCACAATAATCACACTCTCGAGACAACAACCATCACCACCACCTTCTTCATCATCATCTTCATCATTGTCATCGACATTATGCACCACAGTTCTTATCATTGTCTTCATCATCTGTGGCCAAACGTCGTGTATAATCGCTGTGTAATTTCCAGCACCTGGTTATTGTCTAACTCACTACAAGCAGTTCCATGAAATTTCTCTCACTGTTCACTTTATAACAAAAAAAAAGGGGGGCATTTTGCTCCCAGTATTCTTGCAAGATTTAGTTCTGATTTCTGGATCATGTAAAATCACCAGTGCCTTGGAAGCCACTTCATCAGTATCACCATTAAAATTCTTACACCACCATCGTCAGTTAAATCCCCACCATCATGGTCGCTACCATTTAGTATAATAAAATAGATAACATGTACTGTACTAGCCGTGCCCACGCAAAATTTGCACAAATAATCTTTCAGGCATAAACATACCTACACGGTACAAAATTGACGGCAACATATCACACCTTCATCAACATATTACTATGTTCCCTTTCACCACTCCATGACAACAAAAAGCTTTCCCAGGCTGACACTTCCTGTCAGCCAGTCATAACGGGGCTTGCCGCGCTCCCCTCCCAGTTCAAAAACCTGGCCATGACAGGAAGCGGAAACGACCCAAAATAATAAAATAATGATAAAAAGAACCACAGGAAATGTAATGTTATATTGATTTTATTTGACTAAAACCTAGTATTCATTTAGATATATGTAAAATATGGATAAACAATATTGTAGACAATGGAGGGCATGTTTGTTTTAATATTTATTGTGCAGAAAAATCTCGTACAAAGACATAAACAAGTCAAATCAGATCTGCAAATCTGTTTCAGATCCGCTTAAGTGTGACTCCTCTAAAGTGTAATAAAAGGTTGTTTTTGGGTGGAGAATTTGACATACAATAAAAAAACCAAGGTAGGTGGTTTGCAAGCTCGGAAGTTCACAAAACAGCATTAAGCAAAAAGGAGGTCAAATTCTGGCAGCTACTCTCTGCTTACAAATAGGCGATAAATCAGTGAGTTCAAAATAGCGACAGAGAAGGAATGACTGTGAAAGTGAATAAACAAAACAGCTAAGTCAAATACTGTGCGGTGTTGCTTTGATTACATATCTATCTATCGCTGCTTTGATTACACTTGATCAAACCAGCGGCATTTTATCGCTGTTATAGTTATCGCTTTTTAGTTACATGATTTATTTTTGCCCTGTTTTGTAAACATTTCTAGTATTCGTATGCGTTTGAAAAAAAATATGACATGAGTCAGGATGAGCACCTTACAAGGAGTATGCAAATTCATGAGGTTTAACTATCTCTACTGAAAAGAAAAAAAAAATATCTAAAAAGCAAACAGAGCGAATAAGAGGTGTCGATCGAAACAGAATATCAGACCAGGCAAATCAAAACCAGGCCAATGGTGACACAAACAAACATGACCTTTTGTCGTGGTTTTGAAAGGCGCAGTCGGAAATTTGTATCTACTTCTGTGCAGTGTGTACCTTTGAGCCCTCTTCGCTATCAGCTGTGTACTTCTTTTCATCTTCGTCGTCAGAGGCGTGGAGCTGACTGCGGAGCTGGGGGCCCCGAGCGTTCACTTTCCTCATGAGGCTTTTGTGGGCCAGCCGGATAGAGAGGAAGAGGCAGGTAATGCCGATGGTTCCAGCTACAACAGCGACAAGACGATTGGAACAAAGGATAAATTTGGGAAGGTGGAGGTAGGAGTTGAGGTGGGGTGGAAAGGAGGAGGGGNGGGGGGGGGGGGGGGAGAAAGGATTGAGGTCGGAGAGAGAAAACAGAATCGATTATTAAAGGCAAATATCTCAGCTAATATTGAGCGCATTCTGCCCCGCAATAACACACAACTGAACAGAAAACCCATGTTATATAAACTCACTATCGATATTCATAAGCAGAATTAAATTCACTTAATCCTTTTTCGCAGCTAGTCTGCTGTACTTTAAATCTACCGTATTTTCAAATACTACATTTTTACATTCTCAGACTTCCCTTTTTCAACCTCGCTAAAATGTAAAAGTCCTTGTAAGCACTATAATTATTCATCTATTCTCAACGCACATTCTTACAAATGAAAGTTCTCATAAAAGACAGGGAGTTAAGAAAGCCTTAGATTGACCTGGCCTGCTGGGGTAATAATAGTGTGAAGTCGCGTGAGCGGGAATGAGCCTGGATATGAGACTTATAAACCCATTAGTAATATTATTTAATATTATGTTATGTTGAATATGTACCGTTACTTACAGATACTGGCAAGAGCAACAGGATTCGACTGGGCCACACAAAGTGCTTCAATGCCAATAGATTCCAGCTTCTCTTTACACTTGCCCTCCATACCGGCAGCGGTGCTGGTCTTGGTAGAACTCATGTCTGTCTTTTTGAACTTACTGATAAAAGTTGATGGAGAGAGTGAGATATAACAGAAAATCAAAAGAGAATGATTATAAAGAAGGATATATTAAAAAAAAAACGAATGAGGAAATTCATAACAATAATAAAGTTTATTTCTATAGCGTCATATCCCCGGTGTGTGGACCCTAGGTACTTTCTAACAAAACAAAAAAAAAATATTTCTATCTAACTTAACACAGCTACTCATATAGAGGACATATTATTCAACAACATTTGGGTTGTCTACTTTTTTTGAAAGCTGTTGTATTTGCTGCTTAGTACTGAATAGAGAGAGTTTATTTTCACCATGGTATTGGCTCAAACGACCGTATCAGAACGTGTAGTACAGAAACCAATACAAACAACAACAACAACAACAACAACAACAACAACAACAACAACAAGAACAACAACAACAACAACAAATTTATGCATGCATGCATGCATGCTGGGATTTATGTGTCCTTCACCTAATTCTGCTCCTGCCCTTCCAGTTATCTTATTATTTTATCAGTGTTATCAACGTAAATTCAGGTCAACCAGCAAACTTGGCAGGCTGGTCTTAATCTAACCCAGAGGTGCCAGCCTACGATAGAAAAAAAACTCAACAGAAGCACCGATCTCGATAAGTGACGACACTGGCAAAGACTCTCTATGTCTTCATGTTTTTCTCCGTCTGTCTACAGCAGCCGCGCATACTGACCTCATCTTGCAAAGTGCTAATCGCTGTGTTTTGAGAGTAAAAGTCTCTTGCCGATGATGACGTATAATGACATCCAAAAATTGGCCATAAGTGTTACTATACATTTTAAAAATGTTTTTCCTATCCACCCCAACCCTCCCACCTCTGACCCCTCCCCACCTCTCCGATAGAGCTAAATACCAACCGCATGTAGTATGCCCTGAAGAAATCCTGCACTCTGACGACACCAATTGTGAACTCATAGGCAATAATGATGACGCAAGGGCTGACGTAGAGGGCTGTTTGTGTCCATGTCATCGTGGAAAAATCTGTAACCATCAAGATACTCCATAGCGAAAGGACATTGACGATCTGAAAAGATTTTTACAGTCATAGTAATGAGATTCAATACAGACAGGAGAGACGGTCTGAAACCATTCAGTTCCTTATACATGAACTAATTTGTTGGTAAATCTTCACAAACACTTACAAGAAATGGGTCAGTTAAATCCTACTATCTCGCCATTTTCTGACCTGTAAGCCTACAATGACATCATACTGGTTCGATAAAATGTTCTGGACATGGGGAAAAGCGAGTGAGAAGAGAAATAATTACTGGCATTCTACCTTCAGAGATGAGAAATTTGACAACAAGCTCGTCACCCACATGGCGAAAGGAACTTCTGCCCGTCTTATATAACTCCCCACCTAGAGATCTTTGCATAATTTATATTTTAAAAAAAAGTAAAAAAACACGATCGTTTGAAAAATGCACACAAGCCTGGATCTACGACAATCAGTGTGTCTTGTAATTATCTGCAAATCGACACAAGAAAATGTTGGAATGAAACACATTTTGTCAAGACATGCAACACTTACGAAACAATCACAAATTATGACAAAATTGCAAAGTGGAGACTAGTGGAACGTTATTTTTGACAGGCTGTGTATTTCAATAGATCCGGAGGTCGGTCACAGTTTACAGTTACAGCAGCCATCCATCTTTTCTCTCCATCCCGTTTTTCTCCTCCTATCGTTGGGACCCTCCCTGATCTTAAAGGTCCCACATTGCCTGAGCTTCGGTGGAAGGGGGTAGGGGGTTGTTCTCGTTACGGCCCTGCATCGAACAGTAACCCTTGACCTGTTTACTATCCTTACTTTGTCACAAAAAGCGTCCATGAAACCGCCTAGCAAAGGGTCATCCACTTCACCATATTTCGCTTTATGAACTTTGGCCACAATTCCGTCAAGATGGTCCAAGAAATCGTGTAGAATAACACACCAGAATCCTGTCCAGTGGTATTTATATCTGAGGATAGAAGTAATAGAGAGCTTTTAGTTCAATTTCGGATCTATTATGGACTCAAATAACAGCTGGAGGCGTCCACATGTAGCACTTCCTCGTGTTACAATCGAACAGCTGGAATTTTTATTGGGAAAATTATAATATGATTTATACAGTGTAAAACTGTACTTTGTGATTGATTTCTCAGAAGTTTTGCCATTGTGTGGAGGTGCCTCTCTTGGTACTTTAAACAACTGTTTAATCATGCTAGACTAGCTCAAAGCTTCACCATTTGGTATCTCGAGAACCTTATACGATCAAACCGCAATTTGATTGACTGAATACGATTCCCAATGGAAGGCGACCATACAGTTATATTCTAAGGCAATGAACTGTGGGCATGACCACAGGACTGTGCTTACTTCAAGGCTAACATAATACAGGTACGAAAACAGAATCGTTCTTATTTCTAAGGACAGTACTTACTCTCAGGCTATGTAAAGGCACTAGAATACTTACTTTAGGTCTATGGCTGTAGACCTGTACTTTATGGCTATGCCAAAGACACCACCGCAGAACTGTACTTACTTTAAGGTTATGACCATAGACCCATATTTTAAGGTTATGGCACTTGGCACAAAAACAGAGCCGTTAAATATTTTAAGGCTATGGCTAAAGACCCGTGTTTTAAGGCTATGGCTCCCAGACACAATTACAGAACCGTAATTACGTTACGGCTATGGGCAGACCCGTGCCTTAAAGTTATGACGACTATAGACACGACCATAGAACATTTACTTATTTTAAGACTATGGTTATAGCCCCGTACTTATCCATACTTAAAGGCTATGGCCAAAGACTTACTTTAAAGCAGTGGAAAGACTCGTATTTTGAGGCTATGACTACAGGCACAACACAGAATCGTTACTTATTTCGTTGCTATGGCTATAAAGTACAGTACTATAATATCGACCTGTATTTTAAGGCTATCGCCACAGACAACCACTGAACCATACTTACTTTAAGGCTATGGACAGATCCTTACTTTAAGGCTACGGCTGCCGAAACAACCGCAAAACCGTACTTACTTAAAGCTATAGCTACAGACCCGTACAGTCAGGCTATCGCCGCAGACAACGACAGAATCGTGCGTACTTTAGGGCTATGGACAGATCCTTACTTTAAGGCTACGGCTGTAGAAACGACCGCAAAACCGTACTTACTTTAAAGCTATAGCTATAGACCCGTACAGTCAGGCTATCGCCGCAGACAACGACAGAATCGTACGTACTTTAGGGCTATGGACAGACCTGTACTTTAAGGGTGCGGCTAAAGACTTGTACTTTAAGGCTATGACCACAAAAACAACCATAGAACCGTACTTACTTTAAGGATATGGCTATAGGCACGACCAGCAATGTTCTGCTATATGACACGATGTTAGCGGTGAAGACATTGTACGTCCGTCCCATTACAGAGACTGTTCTGGGCACTTTGTCTACCACGGGCCACAGAGCTTTTTGGAGGGGAACGTAAAAATAGTCCTCGTACCATCGCACCTGGGACAAATGGAGAAACTCAGTTAATTTTATAGATAGGCACATGGACAAATAGACAAGCAGGCAGGCCCGGAGGCAGGCAGGGAGGCAGGCAAGCAGGCAGGCTGGCAGGCAAGAATGCAGGCAGTCAGACAGACAGGCCGGCAGTTAGGCAGACAGGCCGGCAGTTAGGCAGACAGGCCGGCAGTTAGGCAGACAGGCGGATAGACAGATCAGACTAGCAAGCAACAGTCAAACAGACCCACAGGCAGATAGGTAGGTGGTAGGCGAAAAGAGGGGAGGGGACGAATAGCCAAGCACAGAACAGACAGGAAGACAAGGCAGGAAACACACGGATGGATAGACAACGGACGGATGGACGGACGGAAGGATGGATGGATGGATGGATGGATGGATGGATGGATGGATGGATGGGTGGATGAATGGATGGATGGATGGATGAAAAGACAGACGAATAAAATACGTTTTAAACTGAAATCCCAATAGTGTTTTCAAACACACAATTTCTATATGCCACTCAAACATTAACAACTTGTTGTAATGAAAAGTTTCACTACTATTAAACAGACAGTAAGGCTGCTAGTGCAGATAGGTCATACTGCGACATAACACTTTTAAGATATCTTCGAGGTCACCACCTTATTTGTACATACATGTAAGTATGACCGATATCAGTGTGTTAAAGTGCCCAAAGATACGTAATACCTGGGCTATATTTAATCCAAGGCCGGTCATTATTAATCGAATTCGAGATTTGTGAATGAGCAAGGCGTCACCTCAGTTTACAATGAGATATTTCGATGTTATTTTGGACAGGGCAAAATTTGGACTATTCACGTATCACGCGGCCAGAGTTTCAAAGTAAACAATACAGGCAGTCTTTACTGACACTAGAACAAGTGAGCAATCATGAGATATGATTATAATATTATTTTAGTTTTATTTAGTTTCGTTATAGGGATAGTGACAATTTTATATGCAGCGATCTGAGCTACAGTCTACGTCGTTGAGAGTCGCCATTATTGTTGAGTTTGAAATACTGGTCACATGATGAGGGCATATTCAAATTTTACGTTTTCCGACATAACTTCCAAATACTTTGTCGTTTATTCGTGTTGTAAACTATTTGAACGCTCCCAAATGTGCTTGTGTTGAGTTTAAGAAATGGATAAGGATTACAGGCGAGTTAGGGAGAGAAATGGTCTCTAAATAATGTCCAGGGACTTTCCCAAAGTTGCTCTCTCTTTCTTAACCCTGCCCCTTACATTATCTTATGTAGCCTATACCTTCGGAGAGTTCTAGGATTTTAACAAATATTTTCATTGAACACCTCTATAGTTTCCACAGCCCTGATTGGTCCAAACTTCTGGATTCTCATAAACGATCGGAGTAGACTGGAAAATCTATTTTTAGATGGATTGTATGTAAATAATCACAGAACCTGAAACCAAACCGCAAAATTCAGAAATGCAACTCTCATTTTAAAAAAAAAATATGTCTTGCAGGCAGCATTCCCAATAATCTAGATGGATTTCATGTGTGCGGGCTTGCGGTGTGCACAAGAGAGCCATATCGTTAGTTACCTCCGTTCCATCTAAATTCAGACTGGGATTTTTTTTTTTAAAATTAGGTATTTATGTTTATGATCTGAGCACAGCGATTATTCCTGACCCTTCGGATCAACCTTGACTATTTCTGTGGTTCGAGGATAAAATTTTATTAAGTGCAATTTGGCTCCCGCAGTCTAAACACTGGTGTGGCGAACTGTACAGTATAACAAAGTTCCTAATATGAACACTTCAAGACCTGCTTATCTTATTATCCAAGATGCTTTTCATTATCTGGAAGCTTATTTTGGTTGACCGATTCTGAATTGTATATACTTCTCAGTCACATTTTCCATCTGCTGTTCACTTCTTATTTCATGCCCCCCAAAACCAGGTCCTGGCTCCATTTCAGTGTTTACAACTACTCCACAAACAGCGGGGAACATTAATAACTATCACCACTGCCTAGGAAGTTATGTTTTTCATTACGTAAGTTTGTTAGCTTGTGAATCAGATAACCTAAAAATTATTAGTCAGTTTGCAAGATAACCTAAAATATATTAATCGATCCGTACCCTCTTATCTGTAACCTAGTATGGTTAATGAATGAGGGGCTAAAGGAATTGTGGGTAAAAGTACATTTTATTTTCTGAGTGAAATACAGCAAAAATTGCAGGATTGGAGATACAATATTGAATGTTCTCTTTCCAGCGATAAGTCAAAACATGGATATTCATTTTCTCTCAAACCTGGCACACTGGTTTGTTTGTGTACTCTAGCCTATTAAATTTATTGACAAAGTGAGCTTTCAGTGAATTACTTACATTATACGGGCTAAAATTAGTGAAGAGAACGATGAAGAATTTGTTTTCAAATATAGTAATTACCATGCTTTTTGTTTCATGGTATATCTATATGCCTATTAGCAAAAAAGTGGCTTTCTCAATGCTAAAATTCAAGTTGACTCGACAATTAGTTTTTGAGGTATCGTTGGTGGGAGACATTATGATAATAGTGGTATTTTTCAGAAATTTTCTCTCTTCTTAAGGACAAGGTAGATCTCGCTCAAAGTAGGAAATGATTAAGTTTAAGGTACGTTTTTAAGCACAGGTACCTCACCACCATCACCCCTTCCACATGCCTCACATGCAAGTTTGCCTTGGCGGAGATTTGCGCTCAACTGAGTGCCCATCCAGTTGGAATGTAGGTCAAGTTTTCATGTGGCTTGTTTTTGTCACATGACAAGATACCGAGGAGAAAAAAAATCTATGTTGAGCGATAAGCTGATAAACTTGAAATCACACCATGTCTGATTAATATTGATGTGGTTAGTGCAGGTAGGAGACATGATGGAGAAAGTACATGATAGGCCCAGGCACTTAAAAAATTACTCGCATGATGTAGGTGGGCCTATTAACTCTTCTACGCATTCGTTATAGGTTAAACTTGGAGGACTTTTTGGGGTGTTACATTACCTACACACTTTTTGTTAACCTCTATAAGGGTAGTGCATAGAAGTGCCCACCAATGTCTCGGATGTGATGTCCATAAATTGCTATAATATATGAAAACTATGGGTCCTTGTCACACCCACGAATGCTTCCCGAGGACTTTTCGTGTTTGTTTGATTTCAAAATGAAATAGGTAATTTAGGTTCATACAAGTGGCTCCAAAGACGGACAAAAGTGCTGCTTGTTTAGTTGCGTGTTTGTTCGTGTGAAACATAATTAATGGTATCAATGTATTGTTAAGATGAAGAATGGAGAATACATAAAATCTCATTGTCCTGGAATGCCATCATTTCAGGAAAAGGGGTAAACAGGCGTGCGTGATTTCCAAGATTTTGTACTGCATAGCGATAAGCAAGTTCTACATAGTTGCCACGCGAAACTAGTATGATGCCGTCGTCAGGCTGATTTGAGAATTTTAAGACCCGTGGCCATTTGTATCATTCTTATGCGGTAATCAGGGAAACTCCCAAAACTTTGGTAGTGTTCACTGTAGTTAACGCAGTGCGTGAATTAACGTATGGATTATGCACACGGGCACAGAAGGTACATGACCTTTTGAGTTTTGACACAATTTCACCTTGTTGATACTTGTTAAAAACAAAATATAAGTCTGTGCCCGCCCCACCTCATGAAGAAAAAAAAAGACTATCAGGAATGTGGCAACAGATTTTAATGTTAGCCGGCAAAATCCTCCGAACATAGCCGAAAATTTAAGAGCAAAATCCCTTCTAGAAAATAATGAAAAAAGATGCGGCTCTGATGCGCCGTCACCTGCGCACTGGAACGAAACTCCAAACTGCCTCTGAGCAATTTTTGATACTTTTGGAACTAAAGAAACGCGAGTGAAGTTGTAGAGCGGGGCAGCTGTATATCTATATCTATATCTATATCTATATCTATATCTATATCTATATCTATATCTATATCTAACTTGGATGTCGCACATGAAAAAAAAAAAAGACTCAGCTGACGTTAGCCGGTTGACCTAATGCTAACAGATGATATCGACTTGCTTGAGAGTAGGAAAACGAATGTTTTAGTGAGATTGGCTAGATTCATCGAAATTGTGTTACAAAATTTCAGATAGATTTCAAGTAATAAGACGAAAAAGGAATGAGTGTAAGGAATGAATGAGTATTAATGAAAGTAAATGGTACATAGTACTGTTAAATGTAAAGTATACCAGTACTCGTGAGTATATATAATGAATGTACCAGTACATTGTGAACATGTGTGAAGTTAGTAGTTATAGTTCTTTAAATGTCCATGTGCTGTCCTGTTGCATATTGTATTCTGCCCATGTACCACATGTGTGTTCTGGGCTTATTCCTAATTAACCTGTTAAACTTGAAAGGAGTATGGAGAAAGTGGACCAAAATTCTGTGAAATTCTGTGTTGTTGTATGTACCGTGCAGCACATTTAATACGGACATGCTCAGTACATAAACATGGATACTTAGTACAGTATTTTTTGGTCCCAATGTTTCCTCTGTAAGGATATGTATGTATGGTTAATACGTATTTCTGTTAATAAGTACACTTTTGGTTTGTCCTAAGACGTACGCATTATCTGTGCTCTACTGTAGTATACAATCGAATAATTATTTATATGTATTATGAATGAGCTTTATAACAAAGTAAAACAATTTCCCAACGGCATGTAAAAAAAGCTAATTTTGTTTTTTTTCCTTTTCATTTAACACAAATAACAATAATCATCACATATCTGGAGCCAGGAAAGAATGAATGAAGGGTGGTTTAATTTCAAGATATGAGTATGGTATTATACCTCTAAACATTACACCTTGGAAGTTTCAGGCTTTCTTTCTACAACTGCGAGGTTCTGTAGTAAACTCACATGTGTCTTCCGCAACTTGCTGTAGATTATCAGCCGAGCACATCGAATAATTTAACTGAGTTTCGATGAGTATGCAAGAGATCATTGTGACTTTGTATTGCATTTCAGCCAAGCGCGTCAAGGAAAAAAAAAACAACTGATTCGCGCCGCTGATTTTCTGTACGTAAGCAGCGATACTCTGTAATGAACTCGATGTTGTAGGCTATCCCTGAAATAGAAAGAGTTTTTTTCTGACTGGGTCTAGATGCACACTCAGAGAAAAGCAACCTGCTTTTCGTCTAAAGAGTGCACTTGAGGCCTATGCAAGAGAGGTCACTCATGCGCAGTGGTGATGCCTGAGACATGCATACACTTAATACGCGCGGAGCACAACATCTAAATACTTTACCGGAAAGGGGGGNGGGGGGGGGGGGGGGGGACTAGATAAGGTCAGGACTATCATTAATTACTGAACTTATTGCCTGAGCTTTCTTCTATTCTCAGCGCGCATACTGAACGAGCAGTTGGTGCTCTGTTTTATGCACTGTGAACCTGCGAAGTGTCCCCTCTTGCCTATGTACAGTGTACACGCTCTTTGTTTTGACCTAGCTCATGCTCCCTATATTGTAGGAACAAACCGAGGCACTACAAATAAAAATCTGGGCGATTGTAGAGCTGATGCATACACTGGTCTGACTTTAAAAAAAAAACCTGTGTGAACTAAATCTACGCATCCCTCGCTACATAAGACATCAGCTTGAACTTTGGTTGTATTTTTCAGCGCAGGTCGGACATTTTAGGTGTCTACAACATGACTATCGCTTTCACTTTTCTTGTGACAAAGGTGTTTAGATAAAGAGGCAAGAAGATGAGATGGTTGATCGACTGTCTACAGATAGATAGAGGGATGAACAGAGGGATGGACAGACGAAGAGATGGAGAAACAAACAGTGAGGTGATGGAAGTATGGATGGATGTATGGATGGATGGATGGATGGATAAATGGCTGGCTGGATGGATGAAAGAACGGACAGACAAATGGACGGATGGATGGATGGATTGATGGATGAATGGATGGATAGATGGATGGATGATTATATGCCTACGAAGTCCATCCCAAAAGTAACTTTCCCGCCTTGTTATGAATGTGGCTGTAGGAAGGTAAGTAGAAGCTAAGATGAGCTAAGATGTAACATTTCTCTGCAAGCAAGGCGGGATACATATATCCAAATTCTGGGTATCGACAAACTTAAATTTCATTGTCAAGGTATGATGCTCAAGTACTGGTCAACGTTTTGGTTGCTGTGGAAATTGCATCCTTTGAATGGACTTTTCAATGGACATGAAACAATGGAGGGACTAGGGAACACCCTCCAGTGAAGAAGCCCGCAGACAGCTAGGCGCTCTGAAGTTCATGCACGCTGTTTTCTTTAAACACACGGGTGTCATATTGTGCCGCCTTATTCCAAAAGACACTGTAGTAAAATTCCAGAAGACACTGTAGTAAAGACAGGGTGGAATATTATGATGTTCCCACATGAAAACTTCATACTGTTTCATACGGTTTAAAAAAAATAAAAATAAAAACGCAGGCTTATTGGAACGTGAACCGATGTTCCATTGCCACAACGCGCCATAGCAGTGAAAACAGTCAGAGTGACTGTGTGACTCGCTAGCTTCTTGAAGCTGGTATTTCACTGATGTATTGACACTGATCTCTTGATCTGGCGTCATACAACTTCCAACTCTTTTCCTGAGTTGAAAAGCAAAATTCATGATTAAAAAAAAAAACAAACCAAAAAAAAACACAACTGCCGAAGATTCTGCTCTATTTGGTCTGAACAAAGCCTTTGTGTTTAACTGTCTTTGACGGTTGGCTGCAATGGCTTTAGAAGTTTACTAAGCTTCGTGTTTGTCCTTTCGAATAAGTAAAAAATGGTGCAGTGCGTGTTAATAAATAAATGATAATTCCCTCATGAATGCCAGCTGTACGTTTTATTCAGGAGGGAAAATACATACTTCTGAAATAGATCGTGTATGTCTTTGCTTGGAGAAAGAGAAACAAAGATAGATAGATTGATAGATAGATAGATAGATAGATAGATAGATAGATAGATAGATAGATAGATAGATAGATAGATAGATAGATAGATGGATGGATGGATGGATGGATGGATGGATGGATGGATGTTTGAAGATAGAGCACGAGAGAGAGAGAGAGAGAAAGAGAGAGAGAAATGAGAGAGAGAGAGAGAGAGAGAGAGAGAGAGAGGGAGGGCAACAGAGTTCGAGACCTCTTGAACAATGAGCAAATTGTAAGAAGTTAAAACATAACATAGATTACTTACCAGGATAAATAACATCGCCTCAATCAATCTCATGACCACAGTGAGAGGGAACAGCAGTAAACTGATAAATCTCGACATTTTGAATTGCCAGTCAGTTCTGTAGCTCCTCAGATCTCACGGATATGTAGGTAACGTCCTGTGTGTGCAGCGAAGCAAAGCACGTGTTGACAAAACGTCTGGTTTAGCGACTGATATAGCGGTAATCTATCACTGTGACCTATGACACCTGAACTTGAAGCAGTCTATCACTGTGACCTTTGACACCTAACCTTCAAGTTGTCTATCACTGTGACCTTCGACACCTCTGTCTTCAAGTACTGGTCACGAGGGGCGAATCCTCTGTTCCTCGCCCTGGAAATCATTTGAAAACCAATCTTAAAGTCTCACCTATAGATATGATGAATATTTTGCTGACGCTACAGTGTTGTAACTACACTAAGCACAGTGATCACCAGAACATTCTAACCGTATCTCCCTCTTTAACACTATTTGATTGATGCTGATAGAAACAGAACAGGGATGATTATGCAATCAGAGCTACGGAAGTTTAAGATAGCAAACACATCACATTTGTTATCTTGAAGTAGATCTGAGTACCAGGGGCGTAGCGTCCATGTAATATATGAATATGAGATTACCAATATAGTATTTATCTAATATAATTTAACTATTCCGAAATGTTTTGTAAAATTTTCAGACATAACCCTCGTGCTCTTTCATCTATGAGCCATTCACAAGTATTGACAAGACGTCAATTTGTCAAAGTTAGCTAGTTTTCTTCGCTGATAATCTGAAAACCTATAGGCCTACACTGTTCCACAGATTCATCGTTCCCATATGCACAATGTATTGCTTGTAAAGGCTATGTCAAGAGAGAAACTTTAATGAAAGGGGTGGCAAATAATCTGAGACCAAAATAGCAAAGATCTTTTCCGTGAACGTCGTCCCGGATTTTTCTTTTTCTTTCGTAGACCACAGGCTGGTAGTCTAGACGTTGCTGTAAACTTTTAAACATTGCAGAATTCATGACAGACAGAGCCTGGATTTATTTTGGGTGGGGATCATGTCTAAGACCACTAACATTTTTACTGTTTCTTTTAGATGGAGCGAGAGAAACAAGATCTTAATACTTTTTTTTTGTTATTGTTAATGTTTTCTTGATAATTAAAAATGTCTATATACTAACTTAAACTGAGATATCTGGCTTTGGTACTTTTACGGTAGTATGTGCAACGTGGAGTGACAGTGAAAGTCCTGAGCACCAGGCATTGGCGGTTCCAGACAGTAGGTTGGTTGGATGTAAGTACTGGCTTACCAAAAATAATCACCCTCCCTACTACGCCCCTGATATATACAGATCTACAAGTCCCACCATGACGTTAACTCGTTCAAGGCTGTGTCTTGGTTAATATGCATAACAATGTTAAATATTTTTGTTGACTTAATTTTCTTTCCTCAGGGAAAAAAAAAGCNGGGGGGGGGGAGGACTGGGTCTTTCACTGAGTAGTCACTTTAATCCTTTTTAGTACAATGAAGACATTTTCTCACAACATATAATGGGAGCTCGCGAACTTAAACTTATTTGGGNGGGGGGGGGGGGGGGAGGGGCCTTTAATCTGGACTTCTTGAGATGTTTGAGCTTATGAATAAAATTTATTACAGACAATAGGGAATCAGGAATAGAATATGACAACATGTATGCGTATGTGAGTTTTGATGTCGCGAGATCTTATTGATGCTGTCGTGTGAATTACATAGGTAAGACTCTTCTCACTTTTGTGGAGATCAAAGCAACAGAGAGTCTTAGGGAAAAAAACCGTAGTCGTACAAAGGTCGGTGTTTCCACCCTGTTTCTGATGCTTAACGGGACGGAGGAATAGAGAAGAGGGGGCACATCTTACTATTGATTCTATGTGTCCCTCTTTTGTTGTTGTTGTTGTTGTTGTTGTTGTTGCTGCCGTGTGGCGGTTTCTGTTGTTGGTGTTGCTAAAGTTGTTCTTGTTGTTGTTGTGGTGGTGGTGGTTTTTGTTGTTGTTGTTGTTGTTGTTGTTGTTGTTGTTGTTGTTGTTGTTGTGATCATAATTTAGAGGAGAGATCAAACTAGTAGTCTTTTCATGTCTGCTTCACAGGCTGGCCAGATATACTTTCTCAATCCAACTAAAGAACTAAAACATCGAGAGAAGAAGTCTAGCCTGATCCATTAGTGAGTTTCTCATAAGGCTGAAGAAACCTAATCCTATTGGCCCCCACTTTGACTAACTTATCGCCTCAGATAGAAAAGTTCGATTGCGTCGCCTAATTCTAGGACAAAAGACAAGTGCCATCTTGAGCTCCTGTTATTGCTAAGTCATTGCCATATATATATATATACAGTTATTGGACAGTGCTGATTTGACCAGCTTAGTTATCGTCACATACCAAACTTAGGTCATCTCTGTGACGATTTCCACAAAATGGTTTGTTGTAATATGGATCACTCTCAGTTATGATGCATGTGCGGTCATCCGGGCATCGCAAGCTACAACATCAGCAATTGTTACTTCCGCTTCCGTTCCTCCATTGTCAGAAGAATAAAAATATGATTGACTGACACGGTCTGTTACAGGGGCTGTTTGTGGCTAATGTCTCCTTTACTTTCGGAAGTAAGATTTGATGACGCAATTACATAAAATCAAATATGAACATAACTGGAATCCCAGTCTATTCTGAGAGGTGTTATGGTGGCGAACTTAATCCTCTAGTGCCCAGGCATAGAAATACTGGTAGGAAAATTCTGAAAATTCACATACACACTTCAAATGCCACCCAAAATACTTATAAAACATTGATTTTGAACAATGTCAATATTTAATAGGTGAACAGTTTTGAGTCAAATTTGGATATCCGGGCACTGAAACATCCGTGCCATATTTGGACCACTCCATACTGCACCCTTGAAGGTGGGTCGCCAAATATGGACCAGTGGGCACTAGAGGGTTAAGCACCTGTGATTGCGTCAAGGCCTGGACATGCAGTTTGGTCATGTAATCACATCAGGCTAAGCACGATTTATCTCATTGATGGATTCCACAGAAAGTTTGATCGTGTAATGCTGAGACTAGCGTTAGTGTAGGCTCCTAAGGGACCACTCATAAACTACAGATATAAACACTGACCCGCTTAATATGAACATTGACCTGCTCATTGCAATAGGCTAACCTCAGGTTACTTCTTTAATGATTTCAATGGAAAGTTTGTTTGTGCAATGCTCTGAACGACGCCCTTGTGTGACTGCTGATAAGTTAAAAGTCTGGATACTGACCTAACGTTTTTATTGCGCCACATTCACTGTTGGTCACCTCTTTAATGATTTCCATAAGAAAAGTTGTCTTGTATAATGCGGGGGGTTTTGGGCGGCGCACTGAGTTGATAAGTGAGTGGTAAATGAAATTCGAATAAGAAAATCATAATTGTCAACAGTCGATGGCAAATATTGTGATTAAACGGAAGATGCCATTAACCAGGGCTAACTGTTAAGAGGCTGCGATCAAACAAGAGTGGTCATTCAACGGGTTGCAAATAAAATCAATTGAGCCTTATCCTGAGACTCTCCCATCTGGTGCTAGCGCTAGGTTTCGGGTTAGGGGTTGGATTAAGAATAGGATTAGAAAATAAAAAGCACCCTGGAGCAGTTCCTATTGATTATCAAAATCAAATAACTCTCACAATTGCGTGTTCTCTTTCCTAGTCCTGCTCCGCAATCTCAAATCAAACACAAGGTGAGAGAGTTCCAAGGTACTGCCATCAATTATATTTTATGAAAGAATAGTATGCCTCAATGCAGTTTGTCCTTCGTTCTTTTCATATCGTAACTGGCCATGGTCACAGAATTTATCAACTCTATCAGAGGACATCAGCAGAATTTTCTTAATCCTCTTCATTTGCTGAAAATATTTTTATAATCTTTTCAGACAATTTCCCCATTCGTTTGTTCAAAACAACAACGACCAAAAAAAAGGCCTGAACTCTGGAATCCTTCAAGGAGGAAACAATGGAAAACTCCCCAGATATAAAGAAAACTTTCTTCTTTGAAGAGCGAGACTACAGAAAATCTTCAGAGGAAGATACCCTCGTTAGCAAGATTAAATATTTCGGTTGTGTGACTTCCTGACATTGTAAAGGGGCTATACACACTTGAGTCATGTCTCCACAATGTTCTTCTGTGACGGTTGACGAGGTGCCAACCCGTTCAACTCAGGTTTGGCCTTTTCCCTCTATTCCATTCACAGAGACACAACAAAATAACTGAAGGTTCACTCCATGTCACGAATCTCAGGTTGTTAATATCTGATGACGGAATGTGAGAAAAACTAATATGCCACGTCGCGTCATTCGTGAGGAAACCATTAGCTCTCAGAAGATTCTCAAAGAGATCTGTGGATTAATTCCATGGCTCTCAAAAGATTCTCAAAGAGATCTATGCATCAACTCCAGAGACGGGGGACGGGAGGGAAGGAGCTAGTTAAAGGGACCCAGACTCCCTTGCGTCAAAATGTTTAATGCCTATGACTCCATTCCAAAAGAGCTGAAAACCGTTGATCTGATCTAGAAAAGTCTCATGAATTGAACAAATCTCAGATTATCGATTGACCCTACGTAATACAGTACATCTATTTTTATCTACGCCTATCATTATCATGGTACTTTAGATACTCTACTTTGTATATCAGCTTCCAAAAAATCACGTAAGCTGATAATTTGTCCTTGATTGAACGGCGTGATGGTGAAATAACTCATATCGTTTTTGTACTTTGCTGCATTCAACACATGCACTTGAGCGCAATGCAGATATAGACAAACTGTATACTGGTGTTTTCCAGCGTACGAAAGGTGAACGGCAAGTCTTCGGTTGTGTTTGTTAGGTCTTTTTTTAAGGATGAATTGACGTCATTTTGAGTATGATATGGGATATACAGCCAATGAACGGACTCCGCTGTCCGAGGGATGGTCCTTCATACTCAAAATGACGTCAGTTTATCCTCAAAATAATGGCGAAGATGACGTAACAAACGTAGCCTTCATGATGTACAATGTTACCGAAAAATGAGGTTGTTGCTCAAATGGTTTAAAAAAAATAATGAAACAAACCTCTCGTAGCTCGAGGCTTCCCGTGTCCAGCCTCCCACTGACTGCGTGGCCATTGTTACGGATAATGGCCGTTGCACGCGTTGTCTGCCGGTCGGTCAAGTGACACTGGGATGCAAATTTCTATCGCCGCGCTCAGAGGTCGGCAAGGAGATGCGTATAGTCGATTGCCCCACTCAAGCGAAGCAAGGAGACGGTAGAATAAATTCTATCAACTCATCACGAGGGTTAACTCATGCCTACATTTTTATTTTTTTTTACTTCATAGTTAAAGCTATAGTAACCTAAACCATATCTTACAGTGCACACAAATATCATAGATGACAGCCTGATCATAGTCTAGAGGTGATGTTACACATTATGATAAGAAATTTCATTGACGGCTGTGATGATTAGATTATTCACTTCAAATAAGGCTCACGAATACTATAAATATGTAAGGGATTTTATATAATGTGATATTAAATAAACACTCATTATAGATCCTCTATTTTATAAGCTGACCCCTCCCAAAAAAATACCTTTACGGCATTACGCAATTAACAATGCCCGCCGGGATCTGGGTGAGGGTTGGGTGTGTGTGGGAGGGGGAGGGGGAA
>JAWQUT010000429.1:577000-599679 GCA_033807755.1 Ellobium chinense | reverse complement strand
AACATTGCAGGTTTGCTCTCGGGCCTCCCCCTCCCTTTTCCAATTCGCTGCTGACAAACGTTTTAAAGCAAAATATGAAGCAAGTTGCTATTAAATAGCTTTGTGAACTAGGAGACTCTTGACTTGATTGCTCTGTGCTTAGCTGCAATCCGTACAATATGTACGAAGGTGGGAAAAGGAGCTGGGAGGAGGGACGACAGGGAAGCTAAACCCTTGAATAAATAGACGCAAACCTGAGGTCAACACGAGATATAAAGCTAGGACTGTATGCACAATGCAGTCTAACGCTGCGCGCTAACGGTAACTTAAAACTCTCAGAACATCAATGTTGTTCTCGTATTTCTCGTAGACCCAGTTCTCGCCACTGTGCATTGCTCCTAGTGACTAGTGTAAAGGGAGTTAACCATCCGAAAATTTTTCGCGCGAAGCCGTATATATATATAAAAGTGGTTACTGCCCTTCCTTTAAAGTTCAGGCCAATACTACTGTATTGTGTTTTCGATTCATCTTCTACATTTTTATAATGGAGATACAATGATCGCAATTTTTTTTTCATGATTCTTAAGAGCTGCGTTCAAGCAAAGTCGACTGTCGATGAACTATCTAGGCGCAGTATTGTTTCCAGACAGAGAAAGTAAAATTATTCCTGCTGCCTTCACAAGCCCTGTTGGCCAAAGAGAAATTGTAATCAACGGTATGTCTAAAGAGGCTATAAACGAAGCAAATTCGACTGGATTTTTACACCTGCATAGTCTAAATCCTTGGTCTGCACACCCGATTTTGTTTCTTCTGGTTTGTTACTTGAGATTGTTATATTCTCAGCGCATCGTTATGGTTTTTGACACCTATTGTTTTTTTCTTCTGTTGGCCCTAGTAACTTTTTGTGTTATTCTACACATACCACTGTGATTTCGGGAAATTTCTTCCATGGAGGTTAAAGTACTTCTTTTGCCCGATCTTTTAACGGGAAGAAAAAGGGGGGTCTTGGCCCAAAATTTTTCACAGATGTCTTTTGAAAAAGATCACCTCAAATTCTGATTTGGTCCCCAATTTTTCATGTGACTGGTTTTGACCGCGTGCGAATACATAGGCCACACACTTTATATTTTTATCTAGAAGGCTCAAATTGTACCTGAAACTTTCAAATTGGATGCTTTATTTAGATCACAGGTCATTTTACACATTTCTACACTCTGACACTGGCTGGCAGGGCCCCAAAAAAGGAGGGAATTTATATATTAACGGATTAATTGGGTTGTACACAATGAGTGATTTGCCCTTCTAATAGGTGTCACAAACCTTAAATAATAAGGGAGACAATCCCAACTCGGCAATGTTGTAGTTATGTCATAATGTCACGTGGATTGGTTCATTTGCATAAATCAAGACTGTTAGTTCACTAAAGATAGCCTATGTGGGCTGGATCTAGCTGAAGCCGTATTATATCTCTTAATCTCATGTGTTCTCATGGGCTCAGGTAGAATAATATATCCATACCTACAGGGTTCGCGATTTGGCAACAAAGTCCACGCACTTTCCACCGGCATAACACGATGCGTCAAATGATCACATGACACTTTGTTCTAAAATTTGAAAAAGTATTAGTTTCATTAATTCATTAATTTCTACGAAAAACACTAATCACGAACTCTGGATTCGCAAGAGTCTCATTCAGGTTTTTATGCTTTGCGCCTTATGGATGATTATGACAATAATATTAGTAATAATAATAAAGAATTTTTGTGGCGCCTCACCTCCGAAAAGCTCGAAGCGCTTTACATCGCATAAATTTCTTTTAAACACCAGCCATATTACATGCATAAACATACACACTCGCACATACTTATTGCATAACAAGACTAACACCCCATTTGACAAATGGGCAGGCAGGCAACGCACCAGCGGCGAAAGAATACCTAGCGCACCGAAAGGCATCATAGACGAATGCATTAGACTCCATGAAAAAGTTGGACGATTGGCGATTCGGGCGGATTGAAAAGATATATCGGAGATTGTATTTCGTTGCTATAGACATTCTTTTTTTTTAAAAATGGTAAAAAAATAAAAATAAAGAGGACTGGTGTGTATAGTTACTTTTTGTGTATTTTTCTAAGAATTTAGGTGAAAACCGCATGTTTTTACGTTACGTAGTTCTCAAGAAATCTGTGACACAAATTTGGCTGAAGCGTTATATTAATATAGATATAGATTCAGAAATATTCTTGACACAGCAAGCATTCCAAGTACGGACTTCATTAGCTACTCTGACAAATACTTTACAAATAGATGTGTTTTTAACTGGCATTTGAATAATTCAAAACTGAAAGAATTTCTAATATTTTCTGGCAGTGAATTCCAAATAAGAGGCCCAGACTTACACAATGCCCTATCACCATATTTCCTAAAATTAGATCGAGGTACAGATAGCTGTTTTAAATTTTTGTATCTTAAATTTCTTCATGGTGTATATGGGCAAAGTACAACAAACGGTCTTTGACTAACACCCCGGTGCTAGTGAGACGAGAAAAGCGGAATCTTAGCCAACGATCCAGGTAAGAGAAGGGAGAAATTAAAAATGCGTTTTTAATTAGGCTCTCTTTGATCAAAGAGCATGGCACCAGTGGGATGGACCGTGTGGACAAATCAGTTACCGCTATAGATATATCTTTCTTTCTTTCTTTCTTTCTTTCTTTCTTTCTTTCTTTCTTTCTTTCTTTCTTTCTTTACTCTCTTCCCATCTTTCTTCTCTCTTACTTTTTTTCTTTCATTATTATGAATTTTGATTTATGCCATGTATTATCGAGAATATTGGCTACTAGCCTAAATAAAGCTTTGAACTTGAACTTTTAGCATGGGTGACTTAGCCTACCTGCGCCTTGTTACAGTATGGCACATTCATGCAGGATCATCTTTTACAGGAATATTGCAACTGGATCTATATTCTGTCAACGAAAAATGAGTACTCCCGTCGGATTAAAAGTAAAATAATCAACGTGTTGGTGTGGCCGAGATCTTAGGGGAGAAAAAGTTGCTGCAGCCAAAACGTTATAAGGTAGAATACAGGGTTATATTATGGAGAGAAAAAAAACCCAGCGATTTCACTGATGGATTGGGATCTTAAGTGAACCGGGATGGTAGGCGGCTGAGTTTTAGTCGGACTATAATTATAGTTAGACTATCTAAAGAACAAAAGCAAACAAAAAAGCCTTAGTCTACCTAATGCACATAAGGTAATCTGTATCCACCAGTTATCCTAATTCCTATACCGTATCTAAATAATCACTGCAGTCAGGTCTAAGTCGAAGATTAGACTACCGTCTTTCTCTTCATTTAGAAGTAAAATACCTGTTTCAGAGACTCAATGCAAAAATACTGTTCCACTCTTTCCGAAAAGCACTGTACTGTCAAACGCCGCTTATCCACTGTAAAAACTCCAGCAAAACAGACAATCCGTACGTTTTCATGTCACTGACTGCTGAATACGATGAAGTAATGAATGGATTGTACCAACTCCTGCATTAACATATCGTTGGTTAACGCGACACCAAGTGTTCAAGAGTATTTTTAAGAGAGAAAACGCACTCGAGTGATGAAGTTATGCATGAAGATAAAGCTGTTCCATTCTCATCGCAAGTTAACGTGACTTCATCAGGGGCGGTACGGAGGAGGGGTATCTCGACCGTGCACCTCCACCTCACTTCCCCGAGGGGAGGGTCACCCCGATCTCCTCTCTAACTCTGAACGGTGGGCAGTAGCTATTCATTTCTAAAGGGAAAGGTGGAAAAGTAGCTGGTGGCCCCCACCCCAGCCCCAAGAGATTTCCTAGATCCACCTCTTGACTTAACAACACCACTAACGTAAAGTGCAAATGACAGTAGAGAGGACATAGTTCATGCCCTGCAGCCAAGATATTGCGCATGCCGCATCTTCAGGTATGTTAATCGGTGGGAGGCAAGTGTAACAATCGTCCCTAGGGTGTATGACCAAAACAACGAACTAACCATCGACTGAAGCCGGGCAAGTAGATCGAGAACATGAGAAACACGAATGTCCAATAGTTTCACTTGTTTTGAGTGACATTTTTATTGCTGTGAAAAACGACGGTACAGAGCAACAGATTACGTGTGTCGCGGATGTTCCACTAGCGAAATTTTGTCACGTGTCATTAAACAATGACATCTCTAAAACACCAGATTGTTTTTCATAGTGATGCATTTGTCAGCTTGTGCACTCTTTGAGAGTTAGCAATCTTGACCGATATGAGCCAATGTTAGGCTTTTGCACCCAGCAGTATCAGTGACAGAAACCCTACAAAACATTATTTTGAATGTAGCTGAACTCCATTATACATAACACCAGAGGCCGTATGTATAATTCACACGCTAGTTACCCCCTGCGGTAAACAAGGGAAATTCCCAGATCATTATAGTAGTGTTCACTGCAGTTAACGCAGTATGTTAGTTAGAGTATGAATTAGGTATTTTCAGCTCCATCACGTGACCTAGGAAATCTTGCTCACACGTTGGTTTGTTTACATGCTCTGCTCATGTATGATTATTCGTCATTTATCAAAATATCCTAGCAATCCCTAGATCACGTGGTGTAGCTGGCCCGTCCGAAAATACCTCATTATGCATACGGCCACAGATGAGCTTACTTTCAAAGAAGAATCGCTTTGCTGGTGCGGTTTTATGAAAATAGGAGGTTTTTTTGCAGCTCCTGTAAAATTTGGAATTGGGCCTCTATTGGGATGTTGCCTCCAAGCAATGATATAAACTGCCTATTCATGACTTTCCTTTAATCACAACATGCTCCAATTGATATTAAGCTGGCATGACTATTACTCTAGAGAAGTTCTATTGTGTTAATCATTTTT
This sequence comes from Ellobium chinense, assembly GCA_033807755.1. NCBI lineage: Eukaryota > Metazoa > Mollusca > Gastropoda > Ellobiida > Ellobiidae > Ellobium > Ellobium chinense. Next base: position 594,803 of record JAWQUT010000429.1, on the reverse strand, counting down.
TTTAATGAGTACTGTAGTTAAAAGTGCTTAACCTTAATGTACATTTACTATAAATTCATAGACTACAACCAAGGATGTTAAAAGTTACCTTTAAAAGTAACTGTTACAATTACTTTACTTTAAAAAGTAACTAGATACTTTTCAGTTACTTTCAGGTCTCAGTTTCTTGGTTATCCAAGAAACGAAACAAGCGTGCAAAAAGTCAACTGGCACGTTTCACACAAGTTATCACGGTTGTCTTTTGAGTGATATCCATAAAATCATAGAATTAATATCTACTTTATTTGTGTTGAAGTCTCAATACAGCAGCATTTGTGTCGTTTTGATATCAATGGCCATTTAAATTACTCCTTTTTTTTTTTTTTTTGTAAATCTGCTTTTCCGCAAGGAAATTAACAATTTTCTGAAGTGCATAGCCTGTTTTAGAGAGAAATCTTCAAAATAGACTTACAATTCTGTGTGTGTTAGTACAGGGACATTCAGTCACACAGTTTGTATTTTATAATTATTCCAGTATCATCTTTATGATCCTTCAGTCGTGTGTGTCGTTAATTCGACCCCAGGAACCGTATATCTCGCTTTACCAAGAGCATTGTATTGAAAGCTTTTCTACCTGTATACATTAGTGTGTGTGTGGTATTTTTTTTTGTTTCAGTGAAATTGTAAATCTATGAGATTTTAGGTTTGGGATTAAAGAATGAGAAAGGGTAATCAATAGGTCATTTTGTATCTTTGATCTTCTGTGACTGGAAATGATAGATTTAATTGTCCCTTCCCTCTGTCTCTTTCAGCTCAATGTCATAATATTGTCTTATATAAGCCTGCCTTCCTTACTTCCCTGCCTTCGTTCCTTCTTTTGTTCAGTCATTCATTCATCTTCAATTAGATAAACTACATCATCTAGGAGGAAAGGTTTTGCCCAAACACAATAAGACCTCGATATCAACTACCGGTATGCTTTGCGTTCCTCCTTACTAAGTATACAGTCCTAGTGCATCGAATTTTCCTCTCTTTACCATTCAAAATAAACCTTGATCCCAAGTTACACAGTATATTTATAAATTACAGCCTCACTATGAACTATAAACTTGAATGGTCCCACTAGGCATAAAGCATTTTCCTTAAGAAACCGACTCTGTCACAACAGACTGGAGATAACACGTGATCATAAAACATGCAGCTCGACGCCACTCGCATGTGTCGATCAGGCCTATATCGCACTTAGCTTGACGGGATTGGTGGAGAGAACCACGACACTGGATGGCGGATTCGCGTATCACTTGTGACATCTCTGTAATGAGTGCAGGCCAGGTGCATTTGCAACCGACCGACCGTATCCTCTTAATAAGTAAGCAGTATTTGTAAAACGAAGAGATAAAGGTTTGTGACACCTATTAGAGGGGCAAATCACTGATTGTGTACAACCCAATTAATCCGTTAATACATAAAATCTCCCTTTTAGGGGGCCCTGCCAGCCAGTGTCAGAGTGTAGAAATGTGTAAACTGACCTGTGATCTAAATAAAGCATCCAATTTTACAGGTACATTTTGAGCCTCCTAGATAAATATATAAAGTGTGTGGTCTATGTATTCGCACGCGGTCAAAACCAGTCAAATGAACAATTGGGGACCAAATCAGAATTCGAGATGACTTTGTTCGAAAGACATTTGTGAAAAATTTTGGGCTTTGACCCCCCCCCCCNCCCCCCCCCCCCCCCCCCCCTTTTTTCTTTTTCTTTGAAAGATCGGGCAAAAGAGGTACTTTAACCTCCTTGGAAGAAATTTCCCGAAATCACAGTGATATATGTAGAATAACACAAAATGTTAATGGGGCAAAAAGAGAAAAAAACGATTGGTGACAAAGACCAGGAGCGGCTAACAATCAAAGGGAAACAACTAATGAAATGGCAATCGTGAACTAGTGCATCCATGATTTGTCTCCCATTTATCACGACCTTAATTTTTCACGATTATGTCCTTTCGATAGTAAAGTTTTCACCAAATCATTTCTCTCTCTCTCTTTCTCTCCGTGAGAGAAAGAGAGAGAGAGAGATCCTATATAGGATAGTGTATAAAGGTTAGGAAGGTGATATATTGGTCGTCGATTTTGGGTTAACACAATTATAGTGGTGGCGGTTGTAGTGATGATAGTGGTGGTGGTAGTGGTAGTGGTAGTGGTGGGGTTGGTGGTGGTGGTGAAGGTGCTGCTGCTGATAACTAATGACAGTCGACAAAAACAATTGAATAAGAAAAGAAAAAAAAATTAAGCATCACAAGAGCAGCTACGGTCAAAGGGAAGCAACCAATGAAATAACAACCATAACTAGTGCATCCATGACTTGTCTCCCATTTATTGCGACCGTCATTTTTAATGATATGGCCTATGTTTCTTTCACCACAAATTTTACATCAATTCATCCCCGAGCCCCCCTCTCTCTGTCTGCCTGTCTGTCTGTCTATCTCTCTCTCTCTTTTTGTGTCTTTCACTCTCCTTCTCATTCCCTTGATTGTGTTCGTAAGATCACATGGAATTTCATTTCATCCAAGTCATGGGTAATGGGATAGACCTCAACCACTAATATTTTGTGTGTCTGCGCTCAGGTGCGTTTGTGCGAGCGAGATTACATGTGCAAGTGTGGGCGTCTGCACGTATGTGCATGTGCACACGTGTGCGTATTTTACATGTGAGCGCGCGAATGTGTGTACGTTTGCGTACGTGCATGTCTGTGTGTGAGTGCGTGTGCTCTTGCGTGCGCGTCCGTTTTCTGTATTAAGGATGGTGTTAATGATAAAGGCTATGATGATGATGATGTGCTGGTTGACGTAACAACAGGTGTTATGGTGGTAATGGTGATAATGGTGGTAGTGGTGGTGGTGATGGTGGTGGTAGTGATCGTAAGTGATGATGGTGGTTGTGGTGGTGGTGATACTGTTGATGGTGCTGTCTCTGCTGCTGTTGCCATTGCTGATGTAGTGGTGGTGATACTCTCAGAGCGAACCAGTAACGACGATACATTGGTGGTGTCAGTGGGGACAATCCGAAAAAATTCCACACAAGTTAGGCTAGGTGCAGCGCATAGTCGAAGGGAAACAACCAGTGAAATGACAATCGTGAATTAGTGCATCCATTAGTTGTCTCCCATTTATTACTACCTTCATTTTTTACGACGTTCTTTTTTTTTTTGACACCAATTTAGTAACAATTTATTCCTATTTTTCCTCTCTCTTTTTCTCATTCTTTTCCTCAGTCTCTTTTTCTATCTCTAGGAACGATGATCACATCATCATCATAACTATTATCATTAACATTACCCTGAATACAGAAAACGGACGAGCACGTGAACACACTCAACAGACATAGACACAGACCCACAGACCCACAAACCCACAGACCCACAGATACACACACATACACATACACACACACATACACATACACACGCACGCGCAAACACACACACACACAAACACACACACATACACACACATGCACACGCACATACACATATACACATACACGTGCGCTCACACACACACACACACACACACACACACACACACACACACATATGCACATTCAGAGGCTCACATACACACACACACAGAATTGGTAGTTGAGACACCGTTGTCGAGCTAAAGACACAACCACCACCATTATTAGTACTATTACCTCACAGCTGTACCACAACTATCACTCCCTTGGTCAGTGTATCAGCAGCAACAAGGCTAGAGACAGTATCACCTTCACATCCTTTAACAACGTCACTGCTGACCTCGTGGATACGCATAAGGTAATGAATAAAAGAATGAAAGGGAAAAACTGAAAAAAAAAGGTGCCCACATAAGCACAGACGCGAGCGCAGACGCACATGTTCGCACACACGCACACACTCGCACGCGCGTACACGCACGCCTGCGCTCATGCGCACAACCATGCCCACGTACACACACACACACACACACACACACACACACACACACACACACACACAAACGGACACGGGCACACAAGCGCATACACATGCATGCAGGCACACCCAGACACAAGCACAAATAAGGTGATTGAGAAGTCGGTCCTATTACCTATAATTTGGCAACAACGAAATTCTGTGAGAGAGAGAGAGACAGAGAGACAGAGACAGAGAGGGAGAGAAACAAAGACAGAGAGAGAGAGAGAAAGAGATAGAAAGAGGGAAGGGGGGAATGAATTAGTGCAAAATGTATGATTCAACGGACGTAATCGTGAACATTGAAGGTCATAATAAATAGGAGACAATTCATGGAAGCACTAGCTTACGAATATTATTTTACTGGTTGTTTCCCTTCCACCATTGTCTGCTCCTGTCTTGTTTGGATTTTTTTGTGTGATTATTTGTGTGTTCAGCGTTGCTGTTTTTCTATGAGAATATCATTACTGTTAGATCATCATCATCAGCTGCAGCAGCAGCACCACCACCACCACAACCACCACCACCACAACCACCACCACCACCACTATAACCAGAGAAAGAAGATGAGAGAGATAGTAAGTGTGTGCAGGTGTGTGTGTGTGTGTGTGTGTGTGTGTGTGTGTGTGTGTGTGTGTATTAGAGAGAGAGAGAGAGAGAGAAAGAGAAAGTGAACAAGAACAAGAGGGAGGAAGAAGAAGAGAACGAGGGAGAGAAAAAGAAAGAGAAAAACATGGAGAATGAGAGAGAGAGAGAGTCTCAGAAAGAGAGAGGAAGAGGGAAAGAGTGATTGGGTGTCTGTCTGTGTGTATGTATGTGTGTGTCTGTCTGTCTGTGAGAGAGAGAGAGAGAGAGAGAGAGGGAGAGAGAGAGAGAGAGATGGGGTGTTGAAAAATTTATGGTCGATTGACATAATCGTGAAAATTTTAGACCGAAATGAATGGGAGATAATTCCTGGGTGTACTAACTCACGATTGTCTATTCACTGGTTGCTTCCCTTCGACCGTTAAGCGGTGTGTGTGTATGTGCACGTGTGCACTGGTGTGCGCATGAGCTCATGCGTGCGTGTGCTTGCGTGCGAGTGTGTGCGTGTGCGTGTGCGCGCGTGCGAGTGTGTGCGTGTGTGCGAGCATGTGCTTATGTGCAAGCATGCCTGCGTGTGTGGTGTGCTTATGTGTGCACCTTTTTTTTTGTTTTTTTTTCTCCTATTCCTTCTGGTCATCGGCACCTACGGTTTTTTTTTTTCTTGAGGCCCTCTAAATGAAAAGTGTTATTCTTGAGTTGTTCTTTGAATGTTGGCATTATTTCCTCAAAGACTTAAGAAAACTTCTAATGCTGTATTTTTTTATAGGAAGAAAAATAGAGGTGAGCACCCAATTATTTGTACAAATCTCTTTCAAATACACTTTCTGAAATGGTGCCTAATTTTTTGAAAGGCTGATTTTTAGGGTTTGGCAGATTCGATCCTATAAGCTTGGAATCCGGATTCGATTCCAGAGTTAGGATTCGATGGATCCGAAACCGAATTCGAGGCCCGTGTCAAGGGGAAATATTTGTGGAATTTCCACTTGTACTTGTTTGAATGAAAAGAATAATTATAGCCACTAGATTCTATATGAGGGCTTCAATAATGTAGTTCATTTTAATAAAGCTAAAGATTTACACCTGTATACTTTAACACTTAGCTTGACGGGATTGTTGACCGTAAAAGAGAAATATGACAGTGGATGGCGGATTCGCTTATGACGTAGTAGGGGTGATGACATTTCTGTAATGAGTGCAGACCAGGTGCGTTTGCAACCGGCCGACTCATCCTCTTAATAAGTAAGTTGTATTTGTAAAATGAAGAGATAAAGCCTGACACTGGCGTATTCTGGCGTGCACGTGACGGTTACATTAGTGTTCTTCAAGCCTTACATGATTGATTAAAAAATTAAATCATTTTGCGGTCTGGTGTCTGTGTTCGAATTCCGCAGCCATCTTATTCAGTTCTGCCCCACTTCCTCCCGACTAAACGCAGGTAAGGTCGCCCCTCTTACCCCTCCCTCCCTTACACCGCGGGTAACGAGTATTTTTTCAATACTTAAGATGAAGCGTGTAACGAGTAAGTAATTGTTACTCGAAAACTGTAACGAGTAGTAGCGGCTTTACTTTTTACTCGTTACAACAACCCTAACTATAACTACCAGCAAATATGCTAGCATCAGCAGCATCAGCAACACCCCCACTACCACCACCAAAAAGTAAAACAACACTCACTGTAACTACTAAGACGGCACTTTTTTAAAAACTCAGGAAGACAGAAAGAAAGAAAAATTGGCAGAAAAGAATAATAAATATGCAACATAATCTGACAAATAGTAGTATATTTCACAACAAAAGACATAACGTCTGCATAAACTACATACAAGGAGTCATACTGCCAACAGATGTTGGGGGATAGAGAAGGGAACAGAGATGAAAGGCTGATAGTGGGTGTGCGAGAGAGGCAAAAAAAAAGTGAAAAAGACATGAGACACAGTCAGACAGGCAAGCAGGAAGGTAGACAGGCAGGCAAGTAGGCAGGTAGGTGGGCAGGCAAGCAGAAAGGTAGACAGGCAGGCAAGTAGGCAAGTAGGCAGGTAGGTGGGCAGGCAAGCAGGAAGGTAGACAGGCAGGCAGGTAGGCAGGTAGGTGGGCAGGCAAGCAGGAAGGTAGACAGGCAGGCAAGTAGGCAGGAGGCAGGTAGGTGGGCAGGCAAGCAGGAAGGTAGACAGGCAGGCAAGTAGGCAGGTAGGTGAGCAGGCAAGCAGGAAGGTAGACAGGCAGGCAAGTAGGCAGGTAGGAGGGCAGGCAGGCCACCAGACTGGCAAATAGGCAGGAAGATAAGACGGTGGATGGACGTCTAGAAAGGAGAAAAAGAAGATTAAAGAAGAAGAACTGCTGAGACAAAATTCATTAATGCAGTTTATGTTGTACTGAGATGGGCTATTGATCGAGATCAAATATAAACTTGATAAACTGAAATCTTTGAAACAATGTTAACAGTGTTGTAACTAACAAGGTGAAACCATCCCATACAAGCATACCCTCTCCACACCGCCCCCCACCCCATTTCTCAACCAGACATTCTTTTGATAACAATGAGTATAATTCAACAAGAACCTTTTTAATATGATAACAGATCAAACCAAAAACCTGAACAGGATCAATATAAAATGCAGTAAAATTTTCCTCTGAAATATTTTTTCAAATGGATATCCTTCGTCCTTGCTCTAAAGTTTGTCAGTGAAAAGAAGATCTAAACATAACTTTGTTGCGCAAACGATGGAGCAAAACAGTACGTGCACAGCTGTACCCTGACTACATTTCATTAATGTATTCATCCAATTTCACGTGAAAATATTTGGTACCAAGTTCAATGTGGAGATGATCGGTCACCTCAGTTAATTATTGTTCTTTGGCCATTTTTCAAAACTCAGGAACACTTTGAGAGGTTCACGTTTGTGAATGGAAAAGACAGAGCTGGGGAAGAGAGAGCATTCTTGGTAGAGGTGTCCATATCTGGGGACCCTCTCTGTTCTCTCATCTATTTTCAAATCCTAACCCTCCCTTTAACCTAACCTAGTCACAACTTCAGGAGTCCCAGGATTTTGCCATGTTGATACTGAATGCTTGCAAACTCAGGTGACATACTGTTGAGTCCATCTAGTTCGCAATTTACATCAAAATAAATTAAACATTGGTCGGTCTGCCTCATCATCACTCTCACCTTTGCCTCCAAAATCAAAAAAACTTCTCCCTTCACTCTCCTCATCTCCTCTGGTGTCTCCCATCAGATTAATAGAAAAGCCACTTTTGGCTCCTTCTGATTCCTGTGTCTTTGAAAACAGACTGAACAAGTTGTAAGGACCATCATCGGAAGCTTTGCTGGTTTCCCCCTCTGTCGAACTGTCGCTCTGAGTCTGGGTCATGTTGAAGAGGCTGAAGAGGGAGGTGGGTGCGGCTTCATTATCCTCATCATTTTCATCATCACCATCTCCATCCTGCCCACTCTCAAAGCGGCTAAACAGCGAACTGAGTCCGAATTTACTTGGAGTGGGTGGTGGAGGTTTACAAGGTGTTGTGAGTTTTTTGGACTTGTCTATGGGTGAATCTGAGCCTAGGCCAACTTTTGGGGTACCTGAAATTATGTACAGTTGATTTTACTTAAATACAATGCTAAGGGAGCATGAAAAGGCATGTCATGATTAGGTAATAACGTACTGATTTTATTATTGCAACTGTGCTTATGTTTTTTACTTTTTCCATTGAAAGAAAACTACAGTCACTACTTCTTGGGAGCATACAAAGTTGTGATTTTAAAAAAGTTTCAATTGTCCACTGACTTTTTCAAAAGAAATGTATCATTTAGTGATGTGGAAAATGTTGCAGTTAAGCTGAAGTTGCAATTCTCTTTCTCTTGATTGTGAGTAGGCAGAGTCGACTGCATTAGTGTGCGGAAAACCACAGAAGTGCACTTTTCTATTATAGCAAATCTAATCTGCTTCATCGGAGATGTTCAAGACATTAACACTTCTCTTCTTCACTTTTATCAATATGCTGAAGACTTCCTTATGGTCTTTGACACCTATTGTTTTTTCTTCTGTTGGCCCTGTTAACATTATGTGTTATTCTACATATACCACTGTGATTTGGGGAAATTTCGTCCATGGAGGTTAAAGTACTTCTTTTGCCCGATCTTCTAACGGGAAGAAAAGGGGGATCAACGCGCAAAATTTTCACAAAAATGTCTTTCGAAAAAGATCACCTCAAATTCTGATTTGGTCCCCAATTTTTCATTTGGCTGGATTTGACCGCGTGCGAATACATAGGCCTACACATTTTATTTTTTTTTATCTAGAAGGCTCAAATTGTACCTGAAACTTTAAAACTGGATGCTTTACTTAGATCACAGGTCATTTTACATATTTCTACACCCTAACACTGTCTGGCAGGGCCCAAAAAAGAGGGATTTTATATATTAGCGGATTAATTGGGTTGTACACAATGAGTGATTTGCCCTTCTAATAGGTGTCACAAACCTGATGTGAGCAGTCGGGAAGTGTGTTAGGATCACGGGTGAACACTAGGTTCGCACGTGGAAGTTAGGGACCGATTCAGGCAGTAGGTATTTAAGAATTAAATTGTTGCTAAGTTAGCGTTCCTGTAGTGTAGTGGTAACATGTTCAGACTTGCAAGCTGAGAGACCTTCCTCCCTCATATTGAGAGAGAACGAATACTACTATATGCCTATCCACCCGGTTACACTTAGTCTAAGACTGGAACTCACTACAATGCTTAAAGACAAGTACATTTTGCCTTAGGTGCCTTCCACTACTTAAATATGACAAATATTGCAAACTGATCACTGCATCCGTAAATTAACTGTAGGACTTGCTCTTACTTTTCACTGTCTGCTTGAGGAAAGGTGGACCCATGGAAAATGTTGATTCCTGGCCACCAGATGTTCCTAATGACATCTCCGGTGAAGTATTCTGTATAGAAAGTACATCAAGAAAGGCAGTTGGATGAGCAAAAAGAGATGTTAGCTATAGGCTTAGAGTACTACTAATAAGTAACACCTGAAAACTATCATCTGATATTTGTTCTTTTAGACAGTGCCTTAATACACAATGCCTCTTAAATATTTCTCTACTGATTTGTTACTCTGATTATTATGTGTTGGAGAGTATCATATCGCCACTGTTTTTCAAAAATGGTCATCATATTTCACAGGTATACATTTTTCTAGTAGAGAATGTATCTTTGCAACTGCAATTTTGGCAGGAAAATATTGGCATATTTCAATCTTTTTAAATATGTCAACATGAGCTTTGATCTCATAAATAACATGGTACCCTTATTCAAAAAGGGCTAAGTCTGACTTGGGCCATTTTCAAAGTTCATTGATGATATAAGCAACTTATCGTTTTGGAGTACTATTATTTTATCTGTAAGTTTTTTTGTAAAATGAAGAGGCCAAAACTGTCAAAAGCACCAACAATATTATCAATGATAATAAATGTAGTGGTAAAGATATACAGATGTGATTTATCCGTTTGTGTGCAACAGCTCTTCGTGTTCACAGTATCTGAAATTCCTACACATCACTGACAAATTTTCATTTCCTTATTTTAGCCTACACAACAAAGACTACAGGGTAAAATCACTCTTGAGATTAAAGACTATTGGCAAAGTTTAATGAACTGAGATGTAGTGAATATATTTTGTAGTGAAGGCAAAAGAGTATATTGCCTGTGTGTTTGATTCAGCCCTTTGGAAAACTTATCGCATCTGTCCTGGTCTGGATGCATGTTTTCTGAAACCATAAAAACTAGGCCAGAATAGCCAATTATTAAAAACTACATCATCAATGACAAAAGAAGCCATGCTGTAGGAGACTATGTGTGTGGTTCTACCTTGGTGGAAATTTGATGTGTTTCTCTGGTCTCCATGCTGTTGTTCTGACTAAGTAACATGATCTCATTTTCTGCAGATTGCTCAGCAAGCTTAACAGGTGCATGTTGCTTTGCTGACATCTTGGTTCTGTTGACTGGAAACGGAAAATTTCTCAAAACCTGCACACAAATCTAGACTATTTGGAAGATGTCCTTCAAATCATATCTCTGCAAGCAATTTCAAAAACCCAGGCAAGATCAAAGCAAAAAAAAAAACAAAGCAGCAGGTGAAGTTTAAACATTCTAGGAATGCCAATGCAGATATTCCAGAAGATCTTGAAAGGAAGAGCTTCCCTTAGATAAATGTTTCAGCTCTTCACTTCCTTTTAACAATTAGTGAATCAATCAATCAGTTGATAGGTCGGCGTGTTGGTCTTTAAATCTGTCAGTAGGTTGGTTACTTGACTGGTCAGACTGTTGGTCGATTGCTCGGTTAGTCAGTCTCCAACACAAAAAGTCTGTCATGTGGCTTGTCTCTGTGTGGCCTTTTGTTAAGAAGATGAATGAATGATACCAGCCTCGCTGTTTGGAGCATGTGAGACTATGAAAGACGATAAAAGACCATCAACCATTATTATTTCTTCATAATTTTTGCGATCATATCACATGAAAGCATTATGTGATAGCCACTTTACCTTGCTCTGGTGGCACAGCAACTGTTGGGCCTGATGTTGACGGCAGTGACTGAACAGGGTGCACCTTAAATTAATTCAATAAGGATTAATATTCTTTTTCAAAAAAGGTACAAAACAGTTCCAGAACAAGCATATTTTAAAAGCAACCTCACTTTAGAAGTATTCAAACACAAATAATATCAAACTGTCTGCGACATTGTATAATCATCGTTTCTACAAAATGAGAACATTCCCAAAATTTGCTCAGTCATATTTTTTGCTCAGTCCTGATGACTACAGTTGAATTCGTGGGCAAGCTTAACAATTTTTAAGCATGTAACCATTCTTTATGGACTCAGGTCTCTTCATGTTAGCAGATAATATATTTACAAGGCTCTACAGAATCTAATCAAGACTGCCAAAATATTTTATGACATGCAGTTGGAAAAATACAGTTTTATTCTTAGTAATGCCTGTAAATCAATTAGCCACGAGAAAGTGCCAGTGTTCTATGGAAAGGCTAAATACATACTTTGCCAATCAATCAGTCACCACAGTAATTTGCTGATGAATAAACGAATAAACATCACTGAACCCTGGGCAGCTCCACATATCAGCTCCCCCCCAAAGTCTGGTAAGTCTTAGTGCTTACCTGCTTACTGCTATAAGATGGCTCACTCTTAGAAAGGCTACTGCTGGATGAGGTTGTTGCAGCTGTTTGTGGTTTTAGATGTCCCTGGCCAGATGACAGACTTGAAAATCTTGAAAAGTTCAGTCTCTGATTTGCATTTTTCCATGTTGAAGCTGGTGGAGGGAGTGGCTATAGGGCAAACAAATACCAAAAAAAAATTACCAGTGAGCTTTTAGTGGACCATTCTTAATTAGCCTACCTTGCTTAACCACTTGCTAGACAGTTCTAGTCATGAGGCAATGCAGTTAATTTAAATACTAAAAGCAACATTTGATTAATTCGACTATTTCTCAGTAAATAATAGTGGCAAAGCATATATCGAACAAAAAATGCTTTATATACCATGTATTGCTATTCACCCAGCCCCATTCCCAACTGTCCCATTCACTAACCTTTACTCTAACCGGTGAACGGTAGCCCCTCCTTCACAAACCCCTTCTCTGATAGATGAAAGGTACTCCCTCTGAACAGATAATATGTGCTACTTCATGCTCTCAGAAATGGCAACAGTACTTTTCATGGTATGAGTTACTCTAGCCACAAAAAAAAAAGGTGTGGCCACATCAAATTAGAGGGAGCAAATGCTGTACCTGTTTAATTTCACTGACAGGTTTAATGGCCTTCTGCTGCTCAGCAGGTTTAGCTGGGGATCTAAAGACTGGCAGTGGTGGTATTCTAGGTGGTTTAGGCACAGTCAGTCTTGGAAACCGAAGGGATGGTGGCTTCCTGGATTCATTTTTATCATATTCTTCACAAGCAGTTCTGGTAGTGCTAGGCTGAGGGAGAAGATCAACAAGCAATGTTGTCACTGCTTTCAGAAAATGGCCTAGTCTTGATAAGACTCAGGCCGTTCTTGAATAGGGGTATCATGTAATGTTGTTTATGTGATCAAGGCCCATGTTGACATGATACAAAGAAAAATACTAAGCCAGTATTTTCTAGCTCAAATTGCAATTGCAAAGATATATGCTGACTTTTTCCACCATGCTTTGCCATAAAATATTTCCCTCCTCACCATCTCCTTTTCTCTCAGTGGTGTATTACCATCTAAGAATCAAATAATCTTAAAAAGGACAGGATTCTATGACAGACTGATGCCTTAATGCACTCAAGTTGTATTGCATTACGTTTTACTTTGTTGCAAGAGAGGAAATGTAAGAAATTGATAATGAAGAGGATGATATACATCATCTGAGGAATTTTTAATTTTGAAGAGACAGACTGAAAATCATTTACCACAAGAAAATTTGTTTCTAACAAGCTTTGAACCCATGGACCTTCAGCATGCATGTTGCTTGTGCGACTACTGTTCTGTAATTCCCAAATATGAGCCTTGTGCACATCCGTAAATCCAGCTGTTCCATTTTAGACAGCAGGCATTCTAGTTTATGATGGCGATCTAGGTCATCTAGGATGTACACTGTCATTATTGAAAGTTGATAGAAGATCCCTCTGGAACGAACACTGCATGTTCAATGGATGCTCAAACAAGTATTTTATACAAATAAAATTTCACGATTGTGTGTATTAGCAGAAGATACTAAGGACAATTACCTGTGCAGCTTGCTGAACAGTGTGAGGATCTCCCTTTAGCCTGGACTCCACAGACAGTGATTTTGATGCTGTTGTCAGTCTTAGAAGTGATGAGGATGTGGTACTAGAGGTGTGGTTTTTGGTAGCACAAGCTATGAACTCCTCAGACACTGTGGCCTCAGCTAACCGGTCATCAGCTTGCACCTGGGAGCTGGTCTGTGTTTGGACACTCATCTGCGCCTGCATCTGAAAGAGATTTGAAGAGTCTCTGATGAACATGTTATGCAAATCAAGACACAGGATGAATTTGCCTATCTACTGGGAACAGAATTTGAGTATTCATATCAAGACTTTCTAGTTTCATATTCTTTTTCTTTTTCTGTTGAGCTTTGCAATCTTGTTCACCTGCTTTTCTTGGTATGTTTCTATTTCATTTGCTTGTCCTGCAGAAATGTTTGTTCAGGAAACCCTGCATATTATCAATAAATTCATTATACATCTTTGAAAAAAATCTGTGAGAAGTCAGGGCAGAATAAGATAGTCCTTATCAAGAAAACAAATATTATGTATTAAGATTTACTCATTAAACATTTGGTTTTGTTAATTTTATATAGCAGATGGCGGACTTTAAAATGACCACTGACCTGGGTAATGGTAATTGTGCAAAGGTAACAAAATCTGAAGATCAAAGTGCCAAATAAATCCTTATTTGGATGCAATGTCTTGATAACTGCCCAAAGTTTTGGTTTTGATATGTTTAGAATGCAAATAATGTCCTCAATATTGTGTCAAAACCTAATATCTCTTTTCAGAAGTTTTGCAACATGACAGGAATCTACACAATTTATCTGTCTATATTTCACCAATAAATGGACAGGTTTTTGCTTCCTCTGTAGAATTTGGGTTTTGACATATTTGGGATACTGCATCAAACGAGGAAATGGCCCGGTTTTGTTCAAAGTAAAAATATCACAGAAAAATTATTTTGGTTTTGGCTGCTTTCTTTCTTTATCTGCCACATTCTATTCCCTCCCCCCCNCCCCTTTCCCCCAGCAACCCACAGTCCTAATGTAAAGTCAAATTGTTCGCCTATTTTTTCCCTTACATCTTGGTGGTCAAAGTCTTTATCTCCAGATGAGGGGGCACTACAGACGTGTTGCTCATTTCTAGTATCACATTCCTGAGTCATCAGCAGCCCAAAGTTGGCGGCTGCATGTGTTCCTTCACCACAGTCCTCACCATACAGATCCAAAGTTTCACCTATGCAGAAATGTAGTCATATGTGATTAAAGAATTAATGAAGACTGAACTGGTAGTATATACACTGAACATTCCATTTGAGGTGTATTTTGTCCGGGAATCACTTTTAGCTCTCCATTTTTTTACATGTCCTGCAGTTTCAAGATTTCAAGAGAAACTTGAGAGAGAAAGAATGAAAGGGAATAAGAAGGTAAAGGAGAAAGAAGGAAAGTGAGAAGGAGACAATAAGAGAAAATAGGGAGGAGGAAAGAAGAAGCAAAAGACCGAAAGCAAATAATGTGTTATTGTTGGGGGGATGGATAGGTTATTCACTGATATTGTTACTACTTTGAGATCAAGACTTAGATAACTTTGTAAGGAACTTTTATAGTTTACTTGGGTGAGGGAAGCGTGGGAGCTGCCAAATTATATTTCACCCTAGGGAACAATATTTCCTTGTCTACCACTAATTGTATGGTAGCTCTTCATTTTATATGGGTTGCTCACGATAACAGTCAGTCTTATCAAGCACTAACCTTGAAAGTGTTGAATTTCATGATTTGTCTTGTAAAGATCTAACTTAATGGCTTGCGGGCTTATTTGCTCCTTGTCACTTAGTTGATTAGGCAGCTGTTCACTGTTATCTTCAATGTGCATTGATGCAAAACCTTGAATCTCGTCACTGTGAACATAAAAAAAACACAACCAATTCATGAAGTAACTGTAAACATGTTTACAAGGCTCCCGATATAAAAATATACATTCAGGCAAGTGAGATAATCACAACTATTGACAAGCCTTGAGATTATATCAGAGTTATTTCCCTTACAATAGCACCGACTCGGGCCTACCCAGTGACTGTGTTCACATCACTGTGTGTTTTGCTGATAAGGTTCTGGCATGTGTGACACTGGACAAAGAAATGTGTTCTTCTTTCCTATCCTCCAAGAATGACAGTGGCATAGTTCTGCAAGTTGACTAGGAGTGCTTCCCAATATAGAGTGCTGAGAGAATTGAACATATATTTGAATATGCAAGGACCTTGGCTACTCTCTCGACATTTTCACTGATTATACCCTCGTAGAAAATAGCTGATCATAATTCATATTACTGCTTTATAGGTTTAGAAATGATTTAGTATAGAAAATCATCACTGAAATTTGGGCTTGCAGAGGGTTTGTAAATGAATATGTTATTTCTTCTTTTGGATATTTCTTCACTTGTGAGCAGATTTTGCAGCTACAGTGAATTTTCATGAACCCGAATTTCAGGGCACCAGCTCAGAAAATGAGTTCAGTAAGAAATACAGAGCACGAGGCGAAGCTTTGCAACAAAAAGGCCAAGAATTGAGACCGTGAGGACTGAGATAGTGATTGTTGAATATAACATCACCTAGGTTTCTGCATTTGGCCAGTATCCTCTTCCATTGCAACATCTCCATTCTCACTCGAGATCATTTCCTCTTGGTGATCTGCAGCATTCTCAGCAGAGATCTGATCAGCCTCCTAATTTTCAGATAATCAGCTTTCATGTCAGATATTACAATGGCAACGTTACAAACAGAACAATTTATATTCAAAACTACTGTCTAAAAATATGCTACATTTCAACAGAAGAGCTGAAAGATTCAACTATATACACGTCTAGGAGAGGTGTGAATAATGCATGCAGTCAGTATACCCTTCATAATTAATAGTGTAATGTTTACGAAAGCATGTTGCAGGGTTAATATCAGATCAGGCAAAATCACAAACTTAGTGAGAGAATGATACTCTGCAGAAACTGCTCAGTCACACTGCATTTTTAATCTGTGGGTATTTGCTTTCGACAAGTGTGCAATGTTGTTTGGTATGAAAATCCTAGGTCCAAGTGCTGATTCAGTGAAAGCTATTTTGTTTCCACTGATGAAAGCATACTGAAGATCGTGTTCTGGAACAATATGGGGAAGAGTCTTTATAAATGACTAACCTGTTCTGGCTGTCTGGAGATTTGTAGCTCTTTCAACTTCTCTAAAAGGACAGTTTTCTCAGTTAGGCATTTATGAATTTCCTTCTCCAGCTGAGAGGTTGCCACCTTTGTCTTGGCACTGAATTTAAGTTTTATGTCAAGGAAAAAATAGTACGTTGCTCGATATTTTTTGTCAGTACTGTGGTGGAAAAAACAAATCTCACGACAAAGTAAATCAAATTACCAACGCTGTGCCATTTTAAGATGTGTTTCAATGTATTATGAACCAGCGTGCTTTTGAAAAAAAAATCCGGATGCACACTTTCAACCCTGAGTATCGTTTGGTCGCACTTGAGTCTTCTTAGAATTAGCTGCACAATCACCCTGACTTCGACTATCTTTGAGAAAAGCATAAAATTCAACAATGTCACTTTCCATTTACTGAGCACTCCTCGCAGATAATAAAAGAGAGGTCTTAAGCAGCAATACTATCCTTTCCTAGATTATACAGGATACATCTTGACCACAATCCTTGTCATTATTTTGCTGTCTAGTTCCTCTGTAATAAAATAATGCATTTTATTATAGTTAGTTAATAATGAAACAGATGACAAGTCATGACTTGGGCTTCATCTATAGTGCAGAGATAGACATCACACTTGCCAAAGTGATAGATCAGATACAGCAAGGGATTCAGATTAGTTCTTAAGATATTTATGACCTATTTTTTCTTGTAAAACTGTGCCTCTCAGCTGGCTTTACTTGAAAACATGAGATGGTAAAAACCAATACAAAAGTACAAATTCTTCACTAATAATTCATAAGCAGAGAGTGTGAGAGATCATATTTCATGGCCTGCACAGGAAAAGCGTTATGCTGGTTAGGATAGCTAGATCTACTGAGTATCGTGCTATGTATGAATACTTCAAAAATAGTTAGAATAATGTAAACAGACTTATGTAATGACTTATATTAGAGGATTCCAACCTTCTTTAGCATCGATTCTTTCCTTCAAGCTTTGCTTAACTGCATCTATTTCATCAAGCTTTTCCTGGGTTGCGACTAAAGCCTGCCTTTTCGTCTCCAGTTCGATGGCTAACGGGAATGATTTATACTTCTTCATATAGTCATCTCTTATGCTGGTATAGTTGGCAACCTGATTTTTGTAGTTCTTGCTGAAAATACAGAAGGTGAGAGAGACAAATGATTGTTGTAGTATTGATTTTATGAAAATTTCCACTATAAAAAGTGACATCAAGTTAATAATGAAAGCGTCCGGTATGAGAATACTCTCTCTCTGTGTGTGTGTGTGTGTGTGTGTGTTGGTGTGTGTGTGTGTGTGTGTGTGTGTGTG
>JAWQUT010000429.1:564143-576530 GCA_033807755.1 Ellobium chinense | reverse complement strand
AAGGGGTTGGATTTTAATTTCAAAGGCTTAGATAGGTGCAAATATATGTGTAGACTCAGAATAGGTGAGGTTTAGTCACTCAAGTATAAAATTTGTGATTGTTGCTAGGGGGGTAAGGTTACCCTGTTTACTGAGTGAAAAGGCCTAAAATATTAGGGTGTCTGCTTCACTGCCTAAGTTCTCAAAATCTAACTGGTTCAGGTGCATTTTTCTTTGTGTCAAAATTTGGAGGAAGAGCTAAACAACATATTTGGAAAGTATTTTGAAACGGCACCCCAGGATAAGTTAATGAGAGGTGTAAAACCTAATATAGCCAACGGTGAAAAATACACTGGCATCTTCATACCTATATGATCTACAACATTCTACGTTATTTCTCATACTCTCACCAAAACAGGATGAATAATTGTGTGCAACACTGCCAAAATATAGCATACAAAATATCAGAAGAGAATTATAAGTTGATCAGTTTGAACCAGGCAGTGAATTTATTCTCTTTTATTCTTCTGTTGAACCTCATCTCAGTGTAGTTTGTTATAATATTATGTTAGTTATAATATCAGCTGAAAAGGTGTAAAATTTCATATCCTGGTACATTCCTTTAGGGTACATGATTTCCCCATGCCTGTTTATCATTTAATACATTGTCCTTGTACAAAAGCCATCAAGACTGATACTTTCTGACAATTCTCCTCTACCTGTACGAGCAAAAGTAAACACTAAAAAATTATATGAGGAAACGTTTATATAATTATCACTTCTCTTTAAAAAAAAAAACTACCTAAAATATTCGATTTGTTGAAAGTTAAATATGTTAAAGGTGCGTTCAAGAAGGTATTTAAAAGCATTATGTTAAAGGAATAGTTTCACTGATTGTTTTTTCAACCTGCACAGTCTGCTGGAAATAATTTCCTCTATATACGTATATGCACAATTATAAGTATAGATATTTAGATGAATTTGTATGTCTGTAAGTATTCTTGAAATGATTCATAGTCCATTCAGGGAATGAGGACAATTAAATCTAACACCACTCTAATGTTTCATCGATTGTTCACAAAGTGGTAACTCACTAACCTGGCAATATTATCTCTGTTAGTTGTAAACTGCTTATGAAGTCGTTTGGTGTCTTCATCAAATCTGGAGATCTCTTCCTCCAACCTATGTGTCTGTATGTGCTGCTCATGAATCTGTTCCTGCAAGGCTTCAAGTCAGAAAAAAAACAACGACGTTTGCAAGACGACAAAACCTGTAATTTTGCACTGAGAGTGATATGAGATTATGAATTATTTCACCTCGAAGTGATGAAAAATGATCACAGGATTTCCCAAATGAATAAAATATGTAATGTTAATACAATCCTCTGCATCATAATCTGTTTTCTTCATAAACTCATGTGCATTAGCAGAGGATTATAAAGTCAGAAAAGCTCTCCTCAAGTGACTTTTCAGCTTCAATATTAGTCACAACTTCGGTTATCGTAAGCCATATAGTCTTTTCCTTAGAGTGAAGCATTTTCAGTCTTTCTTCTAGTCTTCAAGTTCTTTAGTGCCTAAGTGTGTAACTTTCCCACTGGATTTAAAAATGTATACACATATACACAAAGGTAGCTTAGTATTCTCTGCTCTGTATATTGATATTCAGGTTTCAGTTTATGAGGAACACTAGAAAACGATGGTCACTGGTGAGGCAGACAGAGGTTTAGTTATTTCTTGCACTGAAAAAAAAACAACAAATAAACAACAGGAAACTGAAAAATATTACATTCAAATGTAAAGCACTTTAAGGTCAGAAAGGGGATGATAATTCCGTCCAAAAACACTTACCGTTCATCAGCTGATTCTCTTTCTCGATCATTTTGACAAGCTGGTGATTTTCAAATTCTGGAAGAGATAAGAAGCAAGCTGTGACATGCTAGTAAATACCATTGACTGATATATATATATTTGTGACTCCCAGTACTCAATTTCATTTTACTGTATACTATTTCCCTTCTCCATGATATGTACTTTTAAGATAGCAAATTTATTGAAGGCATTTTATATTTCATGTTTAAGATAGGCCAAAGTGCAAACAGTTCCCTCACTCGATAGATGGAGGAATTGAGATTTATAATCAATAATAATGCCTTATTCAAGGTTACAGGCCTGTAAGTCTACTTTCATTTTGTGGTCTACTTTCATTTTGTGGTGTGGTCTACTTTCATTTTGTGGTCCTACAACTTAGGCGGTATATTTCATCTCCCCTTTTCCCTCTTTTGGCATGCCCTGCTTCCAGTAATAAGGGCTCCAGGGGGGAAATTTTGATATCATGGGAATCTGTGTCCATTTTACTTTATTTTACCAGGCACTATTTAGCCCTGGGCTGGAACTGCCAGGTCAAGGGTGTGCTCAGGCGGAAGAGGAGGGGTTTGGCGTTGACCAGTGAAAAATATAAGGCTCTGTTTACAAATAGCAACCAAGCTCAAAATTTCATCGGGCTTGCAAGGGTTGGGTAAGTCTTAAAATTTGGGCCACATAATGAGCTTCAATCTGGTATGGGTCTGGGTGAAAGCTAAATCTTTGGGTTCAGTGGGAAGCTCAAAATGTTAATATAGCCCATAGAGGAAAAAAGGGTCCAATCCTCTTACAGGTCTGTAACCTCAAGGGTAATTAACCTTCATTTTATGCAACATGCTTGCAATTCCACTGATTGCTTCCCTTCGTCCAAAGTTCTCCCTTTCCCCTCATACGAAATGAGACCTACACTACAAGTACAGTTGCTGTTTGAGACTTTGAATAAGCAGTTTAATTTTCCTGTATACTGTTTTCTCTTCTTCATAATGCGTACTTTTAAGGCAGCAAAGTCATCCATTTAAATAATATTGTTGTGATATGTAGGCTGCAGGGTTGGGCAGATCTGAGATCAAATTTTAATGATCTCAGATCGTGATCTTTAGATCAGTTTACGTGAACTTTATCTGAGCTAAACAGGTATTTTAGATGAACTGATCTTGATCTGAACAATACCTATTTTGGCTGTTTGATCTGATCTTGATCTGATCTGGAATTTTCTAACTACATTTCAGCTCAGTTCACAACTTCATATTGACCTCGAAAATCAGAATTGACAGCCGATTTTTTTTTTAGCAGAGCGAGTGAAAAGAAAACCGTTTAAAGGGTGAGCGCGGCGTTTTCCACCACTTTTCGTTGGTCAGATCAGATTTCGACATTACAACGTTTTGCCTCAGTGTGTGAAACAGAAACTGTAACTTTTCCCGAACCAATTCCATGCCTGTTACGGTTGTTACTCACATCGATGTAACCTTGCGTGAGGTTACCAGTCCACCGCAGTCTCTCTCCCAGTCTAGCAGAGTAGGATTGAGGAATGACAAGGTGAATGTTCAGTTATTTCTTGTCAGATGTACGCCATGTTTAGACTTTATCTTCATCGCTTTGAAAGACTTTAGTATTCTTTCATCGACTGCGACTTTATCTGCCACTGCCAACCCACCGGGTATCCAGCTGTCTGTACCGTTAGATTGCGACGCGCGACCTTTCTTTTGATGACGCCAGATGCGGAGCACCCTCGAACAGCGAACAGGACGTCATAATCTCAGTCGGNAAGACTTTAGTATTCTTTCATCGACTGCGACTTTATCTGCCACTGCCAACCCACCGGGTATCCAGCTGTCTGTACCGTTAGATTGCGACGCGCGACCTTTCTTTTGATGACGCCAGATGCGGAGCACCCTCGAACAGCGAATATGACGTCATAATTTCAGTCGGCAACAATTTACCGACGCCCTCCAACAGCGACTGCTTTTCCTTGGTCTCTCTCAAGCCATTGGAGACGTTGCGGTATCGATCTTTCATTTCAGTATTCGGGTAAGAAAGAAACGAGTATCACAGTTTATTCACACGAATTGGAGTGAGTTTATTCATTTTACGCTGTCCTAAAGTTAGTACAAAACCACCAAAATATCTTACCATTTTAACTGTGATAATTTATTTTGTAATGTTTATTTTTACTGCTAAGAAAAAATTAGACAGTATTCAGCAGGAAGAAAATATCTCCACTAGAGCTGCATGCCTTCTCATGAGAAGAGATCTGCTTTGACTTTAGGAATAACATGAACTTTGGACTT
Organism: Ellobium chinense; assembly: GCA_033807755.1. Taxonomy (NCBI): domain Eukaryota; kingdom Metazoa; phylum Mollusca; class Gastropoda; order Ellobiida; family Ellobiidae; genus Ellobium; species Ellobium chinense. The sequence continues at coordinate 572,404 of JAWQUT010000429.1, read as the reverse complement.
AGACTATTTAAAATCATGTAAGCGTTTTTAGGTTTTTCGTAATCCTTGTTAGTATTATTAGAATGTTTTGACGCTAATAGTTGCGACACTAGTTATAAAAGCCAACTTGCACAAAATTAAATTACTTAGCGCTGTATCAGTTTTATCGTTTATCACAAGGGGACTTTTAATATCAAATACCACTTTTAACATGGAGACATACACAACAAGAAAAGGCACGTTAAGTTTGATTGTGAACAAGTACAGGTTTCGGCGTGACAAAGACACAAAATCATCAGTGATATGGCGATGCTCTACTTCAACCTGCAAGTCAAGATGCACGACAGACCTGCTGACAGCAACAGTATTGAACTCTCCAACAGAACATAACCATGCCCCTGAGGATGAAACCTTTGCCGATCGCCAGAAGCTACGGGATACCTGTAAGCGGAAGGCAGTCGAAGATCTAAATATGAAAGCTAGCAAAATTATATGCCTAGAAGCAGAGAAATATGACTTTACCGATTTCACTGATTTCAAGGAGCTGAAAAACTGCGTCTACAGAGCCCGCTTTGAGATGAGACCCAAGCTTCCCCAGAATAAGTTAGAAGTCTTCACTGCTCTCACTGAATATGACCAGATAGAAAGCAATCTCCAGATTTTTGTCAATGAACCTGAAGAAGAGATTATCATGATTTCATCAAGGGAAAACCTGGAACATCTGCAATTGTCAGGCAGCATATTTGGAGATGGGACTTTCAAATACTGTCCGAAGTACTTTTATCAACTTTACACAGTTCATGCTTTGGTGAATGGCCTTTACACGCCGTGCGCTTTTTTCTTACTGACGAGCAAAACAAAAAGGACTTATGTCAATACGCTTCAGCATCTCACTTCGGTTTGCTCCAGCCTGGGAATCTCGCTAAAACTTGAGACCATATGTGGATTTAGAGTATGCAATGCACGAAGCTATTAAGACCGTATTTCCCAAAGCAAAGACCAGGGCGTGTCAGTTCCATCTTGCCCAGGCGTGGATTCGAAAGATACAGCATCTTGGACTCTCTAGCCAATACACGCAGAACGATTCGTTGACCGGCAGATGGCTCAGATTATTTTTCGCCCTACCAGCTCTGTGTCAGATGAGATAGAAGATTGTTTCGCCTTAACCCTTAATGGCAGCAGTGCCAGATGATCCTAAAGCACAGGTCTTTGCAGATTATGGTCTGAAAGTCTACATCGACAAAGCTTCCGATTTTCCTCCCGCGATATGGGCTGATTCCGAAGAAGAACCCAGAACTACAAATGCATGTGAAAGCTTCCACAAGTACTTTGGAGACAACTTCATCTCACCACATCCTAGTATCTACACTTTTCTTGAAGGTCTTCAGGTGGAGCAAAGGAAAACGATCCTGAAAGTGAAAGCAGCAAAAAAAACTTTGGAAAGAGGAAACAGTTGAGAGAACTCTGCCAGAGCTAATAAACAGAATTGAATTGAATTGAATTGAATTGAACTGAATTGATAAAGAGAATGCCAGGAAAGACATTCTCATAGACTACAGAGCTGGCGAATTATCACTGATTGAGTTCTTAGAGAAGATGTCCTTCAAGATGCTGCCAGTCTCCGTCTGACTATCAAGTGGCAAAACAGTTTTATCCAGTCTTATCTTCATGCGCCATTTTAAACATGCTTTTACACCTTATTAAAAGCATTTCTAATGAGACCATTGTCTGTCCCAAGCCAGAAAACTAGGATGGAGCAATGTGCTGACGTAAAAAACTACAACAAAAACACATTATAAGGAAAGAAAATAAAGTCTGATAGTCTAGGCTGAAATAAGAACTATCTAAAAGAATTAAGTCCGTAATTTATACATGGTTCCATCACTCGAACGCAGAGGGGAAATGCTTAAAATGGATCTCATAATAATAATATAAGATTGAATATAATTAACAGAAAAGGCTGAAAAGTAAGAGCTAAATATTCGAAAAGTATAATTACGGTGTCATTGACGTCGTCTGTTGTTATTAACGTCGCTGTTCGAGGGCATAAACTTCAAAGAGCGTAGATCAATAGGAGGATTGTCATTCGCTGTCTTCCGCAAAATGATGGTCAGATGTTCATTGTTCGGCCTGGTCACGTACGTTAGTACATGTCTGGACAGTCTGGTCTACGTAACACTAACACTAGTAACAGATGGACAGCCTGTTCAATCGGCATCCTTTGGGGCGGGATGGGATGGAGTGGGTGGAGGGGAAGGGGAAGAGAATTGGAGGTGCGGGAGCTATAGGTGGGGATGAACAAATGTGAAAACCAGGAATTCCACCCCCCACCTNCCCCCATTTAGTGAAAAAAATATTCTTTGGCATTGTGTGCTATCAATCATATGAATTTTAAATTCAATTTCAAAACATACACTGATGCTACTTTACACACACGTTTTTGGGTGGTTTATTTTTTTTAGCTCAGCCTCTAACGACTGCTCAGGAGCTTAGTTGCCATAATGTCAGTTGTCAGTTGCTCAGAGCAAGATTTAACTTGTTCAGCTTTTTTTTTTCTGAGGTTAGGATGAGGAGTGTGAAATTGTGAAATGATGTCTTTACTGATGCAAGAAATGTAAAACTGTAGTGGCGAGTTCATTCCAATATTTACCTTTTCTTCGATGAGCACAAACAAATGCTAATTTGGGGACATTTTCGAGATGAAGGGTAAGTTAGCCACGACCGATACCATTTTTAAGGGCCAATTTGACATTAATACATGTGCATTGTAGATCTGCTGGTTGTCGCCTGCTGCTTAGTGCTTATCCTCATGAAGTCATTTTCTACTCCGATGAACTGATCTGATCTTGATCTGATCTGAGCAAAAATCAGGGTGAACTGAGCTGATCTGAAAAATACACAATTTTCCTAGAACTGAGCTAAACTTGATCTAAGGGCGTTTTTCCCTTAGTGATCTGATCTTTATCTGATCTGGCTTTTTTAGTGAACTTGCCCAACCCTGGTAGGCTGTAAAAGACACCTCTGTTCTATGCTGTAAGAGGCATGTCTGTTCTATACTTAATGCTTTACTCAAAATAGGATTACCCTGCCCTTAAGGATGCCAAACAAAGCCAAAAAATGTGTTGTAAAAGTGGTTGTTATATAATGGTCATGTAAAAGAAAGCATTATGCACTGTCAACAGTCAACCCCTTTGAGTAAATCACTGACATGTACTCCTGATTTAAATCACTTACATGTCCTCTTGATTAAAGTTTCACATTCACAGGAATAAAACACACACACTGTACTCAGTACTACTTCATAAATTACAGAGCCAGCTAATCTGTTCCTTTGGTCTGGTCATATTAAGGTTGCAGGAGCCTAACTGGTAAAAAAAATTGGACTATCTAAGTAGGATAGTATCATTGTGTAGAAATCACAGAGCATGAGACCACACCGCAAACGTGATGAAATTCGGTCTTGAATTTGTAAAAAAGTAATAGTTGCAGGCAGTGTTTTCCAATGGCCTCAGCGGAATTCATTTGTGCTATTTGTGCTTGCCTGTGATCTGCAAAAGAAGGCCACATTTTCATCTAAATTAAAATTGTGAAAGATCTAAATGAAGGACCCCCACTGTAAATTATAATTTGAGCACAGTGGTGGCACCAGACCTGCAGACTAGCCTAGGCTATCTCGGAACGTTCCTGTGGTTCAAGGAGAAATTTGTATTAAATGGCTCAAAGAGGCTTTTACAATTTGGCTCTGCAATATCAACTTCCTTTCTAGACATACAAGAAAAGTGTAGAAATGGATCATACAGGAGTGCTATCCAAATATTGTTACTTAACACTTTGTTTATCACACTGTCTATTTTTTCTCCCCAAGTTTACCATATCACCTGTCCTATACACCTTCCAACATAATAAAGAAACAAAAAATGTCTTGTTTTGTGATGTTTATGCTGATTTTGACAAGAGTTATTAACTTTGGTGTGGTACACAGAATAAAGCAAAGCTGATAATCAAAGGGTTACTGCAGGTGATCGGGCACTGATCTCGTTTTCAACGCATCTATTGCTCTTCCTTTCTAAATCTTCTGCAGTATTTAATTTCTAGATCTAAGTATAAATGTCTAAATTATGCTTCATTAAATAACGTAAAGAGCCACCCTAGTCTCCATCAAAAGCCATAAGCTTACCAATGCTATGAATCAGCTTGTCAAGTTCTGCGATGCCTGTGTCTGTACTTGTAGATGTCATGGCTATAGCTGTTTCAAGACTCTGAAATTAATATTCATAATTTCGTGTGATTCATTCTGCAGAAGAATATTTCCAGAAAAGGCAGATTGAAAAATAAACCTATCAACTGATCTGTTTGTTTTGTTGGGGAAATAGAAACATGGCTAGTCTAGGGCAAAGACTAGAATAGATCTAATTTAACTTTAGATCTAAATCTAAACCTGTCTATCTTGCTCAATACTCCATCTCAGGCCATGGGACATACATGACATATTTACCACAGATTAAGGCTAGACTAGACAGTCTATATCAGGTAGACGAGCAGTAGAGACCAGTGTGTCGAAAGGCTAGACTAGATCTAGCTAGTCTAGATCTATCTGTTGCAAATAGGACCGGCAATGTGAGCCAGGATGGAATGTCTAAACCTAGATCTTGATATTATTCTAGATTTTCTAGATCTAGAATTGGGTCTAGGTCTAGTCTAGATCTAGAAATCTAGCTAGATTTAGCGACGCATGAACAATGCACAGATGAAAAATAACGACACTGTCCACCATAGATCTAAACTAGTCTAAACCTGTTCTGTCCCGAAGCAAACTGTACAGCCACACAAACAGATAGCTTCTGGACTGACACTTTATTCTAAAACAGTCCTAATGGCAATATCCTAGGACTCTGCCAGGTTGTTCTGGATTTAGTTGGGGCTGGGGTGCAGGGTGAAGGAAGAGAAAGCACACATGATGAGAGTTTCTAGACTAGGCTAATATCTTGATCACTAGACAAAAGGGAATAAACACGGAATAGGACCGATCTTGTGGCTAATTCAATGACTAAATGAACTGCATTGACGCAATAGCGGTCCTGTCCCAGGAGATAGCGACAAAAGTCTATCCCAGACTCTTTCCTAAACCTGCTCTTTACCCTAACCCCAGACTAGCACAGCATGGGAGAGTCCTTTTGAATAAATCTAGTCTAGACTACATCATAACAAATCAAGAAGAAATCTTACAGATCAGGTAGAAATCCTACAGATCAGGTAGAAATTCTACAGATCAGATAGAAATCCTACAGCTCAGCAATTTCGGTTTCCGATCACTGGGTCTTACGTCGTCTGCTAGATCTACGCTAAATCAGTTACATCCCCTGTAATGGGCAATCACTCAGTTGATAGTCTAGTTCGTTCTCAAAAACCATCGCATAATTAAGGAAAACGTAACCACGCTCATAAAATGTCAGTCTAAAAAACAAAACGGCGTTGATTTCTTATTTCTCCTTTTCTTCCTCCTTGCATCTTTATTATTACTAGTCTATTATTATTATCATTAGACGAAGCTTTCCTCGAGATTCGAATGAGGGTCTATTATCATAGTAAAGCTGTACACAGTAAACATTATCGATTAGTTTTGTTTAGCCTACTCCATAGGTTTTTAAGTTACTCTATGAATCCATGGGTATTGATCTAATCTGCTTTCCTGAACATTCACTTCAAAAACCTCCTATTTTGTAAGCAAAATTTTGTCAAATTAAACCCAACGAAACCAGTGTGTAGTGGGTTTGCATTTTAAAACACTCCGTCCGTTGCCTAATGCCCTACTTTGCCTTTGCTTCCTGTTGCCAACAAAAACCATTCTCATGTAAACATAAACTGGGCCAAAATAAAGTGAAATGGACAAAATTTCCCCTCATCTTCCTAGAATTTGCTCTCCGGGGACCTTTTATGTGCTGGTGCATGACAAGTGAAAATAAGGAAAGAGGCGAGCAAGTTAACTTAAACCAAGACTAGAAGAGACAGGATCTGAATTTGAAATTACAACAGGTGTAGCCTTAATATCACTCCTTTTCAGGGGCGGATACTGGGTACAACGGCGGACCTGGTCCGGGGCCTTGAGTGCAGGGCTGCCTAATTACGGCCTGATTATTATATCATTATGTTTAATGTAACTAGATGAAAAGCAGAAGCTAACTATTCCAACTAGGGTGCCTTGTAAATTTTTAAGATTTGAAAACTGAACCATACCAGACCTTAGCAATTCATACAATTTGGCAGGTTGTTCTATATTTTAATTCTGGTTAAAGTCACTTCTCTGTAACTGTAGAGGTGATTTTGTTTCAGATTCATTATATTGCTTAGGAAAAAAATGGCAAAGGAATTTTTTAGTTAGTTTTTTTTTTTTTTCATTGCCTAGACTCGTTGTATTGATAGAGTCACATGATACAAGGGAGAAGAAAGGGAGAAGAATTGGGCGGAGGGAATGACAAAAAAAAGGAAGAAAAAGAACAGAAGACAGAGAGCGATTATTAATAATTTTAATATTCTTAGCCAAGGGCTCTAATAGGGAGGCCATGTTTGAGGCACACTCTGTCTTGGCAAGACAATGATGAACAATCCTCCGACCCCATCCCACTCCTCTCTCTCTCTCTCTCTCTCTCTCTCTCTCTCTCTCTCTCTCTCTCCGTCTCTCTCTCTCTCTCTCTTACACTTTTTCTTTCTTTCTCAAACATTCTTTCTTTCTATCTCTCTCTTCTAGAAGCACAGAGCATTGGGCCGAGGCAATGTCAACCTATCCCTAAAGCTGTATTTTAACTTTATGCCCTTCACACCCACAGCCTTCCTCAATTCCCTTTAATTTCATCTCTATCAACACCAAAGCATAAAATGCATTAAAACATGTCTCTGAAACGCACAGTAGTACGAATAATAATCAAGCTATGACGTCGTCCTCACAATCATTCAACACTTTAAACAATCTAATGATAATTCAGTGGAATACTAAATGCCAGTCTGTTTACAAATTAACACACAGCTTTTACGCATTTGAATATCTTCGTCAGTTTCAGAAATCGTTTAATAAAGAATTGTGTAAGCAGGACAGTCACGATGAAAGTGGTAATATTTAAATGAATGGTAATGCGAAGGAGAGGCGGCATAGCCTGTAATGGAATCTAATTCCATGAAGTTCTTCATCTAGGAAAAATGTAAATCTGTACTTGGATTGTTTGGAAGTCTTCAGATAGGGCAGCCTGCTTTAGAGGACTCTAAATACCGCCTGAGAATTAACCAAACAACTCGTGGGCTGAGAATTAACTGGTTCTATGTCCAGTTTTGCATTTTTTTAAAGGTAGAAATTGGACAAGAAACCTTGAGTCGCAAAGTTCTATGTCCGAGAAATTTGAATCTATATGTAATAATATGAATGAATAAAAAGGCGATCTCCTATAGAACGTTGTGCTCTTTTGATGAGAAAATCAAAACTTTGACCTAAATTTTCTCACTTCATCAAAAAGTGGACATAGAACCAGTTAATTCTCAGCCCACGAACTAACAAAGTCAGACAGCAAGTTGTATAAATATGTCTTCAATGATTTACTAGGAACATTCACCACTGTTATCATCATGCAGCACAATCGACAAGAGTCTAGTAGTAGTAGCAGCAACAACAAGAGATGGACCTACAGTAACAAAGAAGTCAGTATCAACGATAGCAGCAGCAACAACAGCAGTAACAACAACCAAAGCAATAACACCAGCACCAACTTTGATGGTTTTTCCAATGATAATACTGAGCAGTGTCGGAATTAGGCATAACTTAAACAAGTTACAGCTAACGTCCCCGCNTCTCCCCCTGTAAGCCGTATCTGCAGGTACAAGTCCTGTAGAAAAAAATATCGTTACGGTGCTTCCATAATAGCCTAAATCAGATTGTAGTCAAAATGAAATACGTGCACCGTGCTGTTAGTGGGGCTGAAGGTCATACTAACACGGGTAAAAGAAAACAAAAATAAAGTTCGTCAAAATTTTCCCTCCATAATTACAGTTACAAAGATACCCTTTAGCTCTTTTTGTCTTATCATTAACGCGATTCCGTTGGCGTGTTCTACGAAATGCTATTGATAACTTGGGCCAGTTTGGAAAGAAAGCGACGATATAACTCCTTAAAGAGTAGGACATATTATCGAAAACAGAATTACAGACCTTGAATATTCACTTACTTTTCCTGTAAAAGGCTGGACCTGATGGCCTAGGAAAAAAAAAAACAACACCAAAAATCTTAATTTAATTCAAAC
>JAWQUT010000429.1:542199-548149 GCA_033807755.1 Ellobium chinense | reverse complement strand
AAAAAAAATGCACTATTAAAAGTTACAAGCGTTCCTGGCTGCTGGTTTATGGAGTAAGACAGCAAAAGACAGCATCTTTAATAGGGGAGACAACCGTGCTTTTAAGGTCAAGGGTTTTCAAGAAAGTGGGCAGTATGAGTTGTACGAGTCAAATTAGGGGAACGGGGGTTGGGGACGTGAAGCCAAGGTTTTGAGTCAACTAACTGAAAATCCAGATATTTGTAGTGCTTCTTCTTCTTCTTCTTCTTCTTCTTCTTCTTCTTCTTTCTTCTTCTCCTCCTCCTTCTTCTTCTCCTCCTCCTCCTTTTTCTCCTTTTTTTTTCTTCTTCTCCTTCGTTTTCTCCTTTTCCTTCTCCCTCTCTTTCTTTTTCTTCTCCTCCTTCTTCTTCTCACTCTCTTTTTCATCGTTTTCTTCTCCTTCATTTCCTTTCCAAACAAAAGATCACATTTTACCATGTACAGTAAAGGTGAATTTACGCCTTGAGGTTTTCACGAAAAAGTGGAAAATAATACCCAGGCAAACTGCACGTAAAATTTGAAGGGTTTCATGACAAAACGCGTTATCCACCAATATGAATTTTTAGCTTATTCTACATACTTCATGTAGCAGTAGGAGTATTCAGCATACATGTATATTTCCATTCCATAGAAGGACATTGGATCTACATTATTTAAGACTTAAATTTCACCTTTCACATAAAAATATGCTTTGTATCTGGTCTGTTTTGCTACAACCCCGAATGGTGTATAATGCGTTTTGCCATGAAGCCCTTCATTTGGACCTGAAAGCTCAGCTCCATAGGTGATGATGGCATTCACCCTTAGTCTGACTTACATCCCAAGCCACATCACCACCGTCCAAATTTAGATCATATAAGTCCGTCTGCACCTGGCCGTTGGTCAATACTGCTAATTACACCGTGCAACACAGTTTAAACAATGAAGCTGAAATTGAAAAATCGTGTGACGAGTAACGAATTCAGAATAGAATCCAGGGTATACGTGCCCGAATTTTGTTTGTGATATGATAGTACAGAAAGTTTGAAGAAAATTAATCAGTCTCTATGAAAACTCTGAAACTGATATTCTCAGCACATTTAAGATTAACTATATCACCTGGAACTCTTGAAATGGCTCAAATTTTGTGTAACCGTGGCTAAATTGATATTACTACAATAATAGTAGTACAGCTGTACTACATTTGTGGAGCAGCGTGGCCTAATGGTTACAGCGTTGGACTCAGGATCTAAAGGTCCTGAGTTTGATTCCCGACCACGGTGATGTTGTAAGTGCCTTGGGAAAGCATTTCATTCACATTTTCCTCAGTCCACCCGTCTGTAAAATGGGTACCTGGCTATAGGCAGTGATCAGCGCCTATAAATGGCAAGCGGCACTGTAGGCTCCTCAGGGAGTCGAGAAAGTCCTAGAGGGATCAGGCCTGCTGGGGTAATAATAGTGTGACGTCGCATGAGCGGCCATTAGCCTGGATATGAGACTAAACACCGCATTATTATTATTATAGACCCTGTTAAAGACATACTGTCTGACACCTCTGTCTTCATCGACCTTATGCCTTTACTTGGAACTTTAAAAATAGCTCATGACATGACTGTGGCTAAACTTCCATAACTACAAAACTATAGGGTGTCCGCTATTTCGATCTATTGTGTAAAATTTTAAATCTGAAACTTCATTAATATAAGTGTGAAGTTGAGAGAGAGAAAAATAGAGAGAGAGAGAGAGAGAGAGAGAGAGAGAGAGAGAGAGAGAGAGAGAGAGANAGAGAGAGAGAGAGAGAGAGAGAGGGAGAGAAAGAAAGAGTAGAATATGAATTGTTTCTTAAGAATAATTATTGTTATTGTTTGCTCATTTACAACATATTGTTGTCTTAGCTTAATAAACGTACTGTTATTGTTAAAAAGTATATTGTCATTATCTTTATTGTCCGTTTTCCAGAACACAAATAAGCTCTTCATTCCATATTTGGAGGAAAAAAAATTAAAGAAGAAACAGTAGACTAACAGTCGTGAAATTAGACATGAATACTGATGAACGTGCTACGGTAAAATGGGATAAGAACAAGGCTATATAGTCAGGTTTTCAGGTCTGTAGAAAACAAATTTTGATTTAATTGTCTTTTTAATAGAGATGATACATTCAGGTACAGTCATTGGATTGCACAGAATTCACAAACAGTCTAGGCCAAACTTTTATAAAAGAAAAACAAAGTAAAACAAAGTTTGCCTACTATCACAATTTAAAATTTCCACTCTTAGAATCTGCATATTTTTGAAAGGTCCTAAACATACAAATTAAAAACCGATACACCAAAGGAAGCTTGACCCTTATCTCAGGTCAGATTAAAGCGAGCCGGTTTATACTTATATCTATAGGAAGGTGGTCAAGCTTTGCCGTCTGAGGTATTTGTTGACAGAAGCCATCAGAGGCTGAAGGAATGCTTACATTAAACCTACCGGCTAATCTCCAGTTGTGCCGTGTAAACTCGGATACGAGGCCGGGTGTTAGATGTTTGCAGTTGGCCAGTAAAGTGACTGCTTTGGTCATCTGCCTTTTGGGTAGGTCTGGCCACAAAGTAATCGACTACTGAGTCCCGAGTTTAATCAGTTTTACCCGAATCTATGATTACTTTAGTCTGGATCCGAGATTGTAATTGGTAACTTACTACTGAAAAAAAAAATACTACTTTTATTTATCCCGTATGGAAATTGGTTTACATTTGCCGGCGCATGGCATACATTGTTATACATCTCATTTATATAACAAACACATAGAACAAAACACACCCTACATGAAAATACATTACATTATAAATGAAATACATACCATTGTCATATTAAGGCTGATAGGAATTAGTGATCTTGTCTTATATGGCTTGAAACAATAAAACTTGTCATAAGTTATCACATAAGTAGACGCAACGATCAGATAAGGGTTGTTTTTTATTTATGACAACAAACACTGCCAAATTCATTACCAACACACCATAAACCACACTCCCCTAGTGTCCCCAGTCCCAAGCCCTGAAAGCACGGGTACCAGGATAAGGTGTCATGCCAGCACTATTGGTGTCACTAAAAGGGTGCCGCCAATTACAAAAATAAATATTAGAAATACCCGCGACCCGAGACCCGGTGTTCTCACCAGATCGATCCCTCTTGACTAGCGATTACTTCTTGGATCGGGTTTGGCCCAAGGCCTACCGATCGGACCGTCAAGGACTGGGCTTTCGGAACCGATTGTGGCCATCAAAATGAAGATTAGAGTCCGAGGAAGGCGAGGTGAGTGTTGCTGGCGATGTCTATGACAAACGATCGTCGGCAATGGCGGACGTCCATCAAAGAAGAGCCGGACGGGTGAAATCTACACAAACATCCGGGCTATTCAATATGAAGTAGATCTACATAGCGAAGATGGGGCGATTACGATTCATGTATTCGTTATTATCTGTATTTAAGGGACCTACCTCTGACAACTTGATTCTGTCTTAAGAACCATGATAATAATAGTGCTTGTTCGTGTGTGTGTGTGTGTTTGTTTGTTTGTGTGTTTGTTTGTTCGTTTTGTTTGTTTGTTTGTTTGTTTGTTTGTTTGTTTGTTTGTCTGAAGTGGAGTTTGAAGTAAACTGCCATTTCTAAGAACGAAATTGCATGCTATTGCTGGCGAGAATCAAATGGACTGGAAACTTTTCGCGATGCAAAAGCATCAGTAAGGAAATAATTTATGTTTCACTCTCCAGATTATAGAAATCTTGCTAAGATGATGGGAATTCCGTGTAACACAACGTCTGTAGTTGTGTCCTGCTCACACATTGACACAGCGTTTGGTTTCCTATGATTAGACCTTCCTTGAAAGATACTGTGATAATCTAACCAACAGAAAGGAGAAAAGCAAACACAATCAATAACCAACAAGACAAAACTCGAAATCAGAGGAATACTCAGACCCGTTTTCGATATCTGAGTCGATAATGCTGGGAATCGATCCGGGTCTTCTTGCGCGTACTCGCCCACATAATGAGAGATGTAGCTGGTTTCACGCAGGTATGTTCATGTGCAGTGTGTATGGGTTGATAAGCATCGAAAAATTATTTCATAAGTCGCCATGTTGTGGCCGTTTGCTATCACACTATGTCTCCTAGTAAGTTACACTGACTCGGGTAGTTCGGAAGAAGTTTGTGTTTGTAATACACTAGCTGAGGGCAGAGAAGGGGTGGGGGTGGGATGAGGAGAGGACGGAATGGGAGAAGCAGCCACCAGACGTATGCTCTCGTTTTGCAAAATTACTGTGATGAGACATATCGAGGCAACTTTTGGGCGCAATGTTACACATTATTCGACTGGCAACAGGCAGGCATGATTTTTTAGCCAGTCACGTCTTTAGTAATCGCTCGTCGTGGGATGCACATCCACATTCGCAATCCCTAGCTTCAGTGTAACAAAGGGTCTCTCTAAATTCCCTGGGACCCCACTGGGCCACCTGGGGCCAACAGTACATGCCTCCTGCATCGTTTTTTCATTAAGTCCGAATGACCTGCCAAAGTTGAGACCTCCTACGTTAAGCCGTGTAAAATTCTACACCTGACAAACCCACATGCAAACAGATGCCTAATGACGCCACAAATTCTTATTAGATGTATCAGGCGCTGTTCGCTGGCCTTGTAAGCTGGAGAACATGCACTGGTTGCCTCGCTGCATAGATACCTCGATATGAAGTACTCATTTGATAAACAAACATCGTTATTAAGTCTGAATTTTAGAAGCACGGATTCATGATTACTTTATCAACTCATTGTTGCAGTTGACCTCGCTATTCAGTATATCTCAGTAAATATGACTACTTGCATAGCCGGTGGCATACTGTATATCAAGGTTTTACTGTAGTTTTAATTTCATGAATGTTCCATGGCAACTTCTGAACATCTGGAAATGAATGACCAGGTTCCAATCTGATTGCTCAGCTATGGTAGGCCTTTGTCTAGTTTATATCTGGATAAAATATGTTTCGCAATGCAAGAGGAAGGTGTGAGAGGTGTGAGTAGGGAAGAAATGTGAATTCAGCACTCGCATCTCCTTAGACATGAGGACGATGGAAGTTGCAATTAAAAGAAGCTACGATTATCAGGATGACTGTTACGTAAGAAAATTCAGTACTTGTATTCCCTTTGTCTAAATCTTGCATTCAAGCAAAAGTATTTCTGGAGTCGATGGCAAAAGTAGTTATACTCTGCGTCTTCACTAAGCAGTAAAAGTCGAAGATTTTTTATATTAATGCCAAATTTCAAAGCATCGTTTCCTTCACGGCTAAGCTGAATAATTATGAATATAAAACTGGATATAGAAACGTAAAAAGTATGAGTCATCTTTAGAATAATGTGTAAAACTGAAGGCGACATTAAGCACATTATTAAACATGTTCATCATTTACAGAAACTGATGGGGCGTAAACTTCAAATTAATCATCATCATCATCACCATCAGCATACCGTCACACTCACCATCTCTACCACCACCACGACCACTACCACCAGCACGACCACCACTAACTATTCAATGGTCATCAACATATTTAAAAGGGGCAAATCCTTGTCCAAACATCCGTCATCGTGCAAAACGAAGCCGCCATCTTGAGTCAACAGAAAACAACGTGACGACTTGGCTGCATCTGACGAGACCGCTTTCTAACCGATCAAGAAACATGGCGCGTTTTGAAAAAACAAATATCTTCTCCCCTTAGCGCAGTCCACATTCATACAAGGAGGAGGCCTCGAGACAAACTACAACCCCATGATTCAATCTGTTTTACGAATTCTTGCCGCGATTTTGAACATGGCATTGTTTATTCGGATTGTTGGCTTTTCGATAGGCACAAACAGAATTTGGGCCCATAACATCCGGCAAATATGGCGTCGCCCGTCCGGTCTTGTTGACTT
>JAWQUT010000429.1:534699-537199 GCA_033807755.1 Ellobium chinense | reverse complement strand
TCTTAATCCAACCCCAGCCCACCTTGACAGATTGCCAAAATTTTTTTACCAACCAAGAGACTGAATGAAAAGTGATCTGCAGAGCGTAGCCATCCTGACTATTCCTGACTACTTTTCGGAAACTCCTTCTATAATTAGGTCTTCTAGTCGTTCTCCATCCACTACTCTCTTGTTCATAACTGTTTCGATGTCATATCTTCGCTGCCTCTTTAAGTCTTCTTTTACCACACTTCCGATTTCTAAAACTGTATTATGTTTTTGTATATGACCAAAATATTTCTGCTTCCTTTTCTTTCTTCTCCAACGGCCAATTTCTGTTAATATTGAGTTTTTCAAGGATGGACTGGATTCGTTTTCGTCTGGCTGTCCTGGGGAGTTCCAGTATTTTCCTGTAACACTTAAATTCTTATAACGTTATCATTTCTGTTTTTTTCTTCCTGTGTCTTCGCTTTTTGTCCATGCCTGATAAGCATGTGGCAACTGGATAAATGCATGTGTCCTGTGATTTGATTTTGTGTTTCATTGTTGTTTCCCTGCTATATAGTCTTCAATTGTACTTTGCCTTCCAGGTTAACGATACTAGCTGGTGAATCATTTGCTGGCAGATAACTCTGGTAAGTAAGAGATCCCATCGTCGACGCGCAAGTTCTCAGTTGAAAGCAGACTGTAATGGCCTGTAACAGGGCGCATTAATTTTTTTTATATTGTTTGAAAGTCTCCGAATAGGACAACCGCTGTCGGGGACCAGGGTGGGCAGAATCGAGATCATTTGAACTCAGTTCATGAACTTAGGTTCAGTTCACGTAAACTTGATCTGAGCTTAATAGCAAATTTGAACGAACCAATCCGGATATGAACTGCAGATATTATGAGTGCTTGATCTGAACTTTTAACTTTCTACCTAAATTCCAGTTCAGTTCACATCTACTTCGAAAATCGGAACGGAATGCCAATTTAAAAATCAAGAGGACCTGATCTGATATGAAAACTAGTTAATTTTCATGGAACTGAACTGAACTTGATCTTAGGGCTTTCTTGCCCTAATGAACTGATCTTAATCTGAACTGAGTTATTTGTGAACTTGCTAACCCTGTCTGGGATTATAAATACAGTTTAATATCCAACCAGCCAACCAAATATGAAGGAGAGAAGTCAAATTTTATCTAGGCTATCTTGTAGTCACATTCATACATCTGTTCATCACGTGATGAGGTCAGAGTTAAACACGGCATGATAGACATAATAACGCAGGTGTCCTTTGACCTCAGACATAATGTGTGACACCTCACCATGTGTGAACACAGTTAACCCATAAAGTGTCAGGAATACTGATTCTGCGTGGGTGACCCCATGAGCGCTAAAGTCACGCAGAAATAAACAAGAGGCATTTATTTTGCCGACTTAAATACTGCAAAGTCGCGTGAACGGGCGGTGCCAGTATACAAAACTTAATACTTTATTATTATTGTTATTGTTGGTGCATTATTATTTTTATTTGTTACTATTATTCAAAGTGTAGGCCTATGTGGAAAACGATATTTTATATATACATACATTTTATATAAATAGCGTTTCCCACATACAACAACAGCAAAATTATCAACACAGTGATTTGTGTAACGTGGACAGCATAGAATATCTCATCAAACCAAACTTGTCCTTTCTACAGTGTTATAATGAAAACCAAGCTTCAAGTACATTGATCTAGGTCAGACACCCATGTTATTGCTAGCGCAGTCTGTTGGTCTTCATAACTTTTACATGTCAAAGCCACGATACTAAATGTCTGTCTGCACGTATCAAAGTCTAATCGATAAGGCTAATCTAGAGGAATCGCTGGTCTTAACTGATTTGAGCGTTGATTTAGCTAGGAGACATCAGTCTGTTTATCATCTCTCTATCATGAATTCCTCCCCATGTATGCCTCATCTGTTCCCCTCTGAAGCCACTTTGGCTATCCATCCATCCTCAACCTCTTTTCTGTAACCAACCGCCAGTAACAATATCTCAGTCTAGATTAGTGAAGTGAATGTACCCCCATGTCTCTTTATATGCCTGCACCTGACATTGCACCTTTTTCATGTATTCTAAACCGGAAGGAAACATGCGTTAGGGAAAAGCAGCACTATTTACCTATAGTCAGCATCGTCAATAATTATTATTCCCGCAAGGGTCCTAAGCTGACTACAAGAGGAAAACCCTTGCTCAGATACCCTCCCTCGTTTAATTCGATGGCAACAAATTTCGGCCCTGATTCCACTTTTATTGTTCATCAGGTCTCGGTGTTTGACCGTCTGGCCAGGGCCGTCTCATGTCATGCCTGCCGCAGGGAATAGGTTAGAGGGGGATGTGAGAGAAAGGGGAGGCCGGTCTGGGGAGGGGGTCTCTTAGCCTAAAAGATAGTAACCACTGATCAAGGTTACGTTATCAATGTTACCATCGTAATAAGAAGACACCCTCCCTCTCCTTCTTTCCCACTCCTCTCCCATCCCCCCCCCCC
>JAWQUT010000429.1:496418-518168 GCA_033807755.1 Ellobium chinense | reverse complement strand
GGGAATGGGGATGGGGGACAGGAAAAAACAACTGCAAAATATCACTGAGCGCCTGGAGCCCAGTGTTAATAAATATATTTATGATAACATTAATTGTGAGATATTGAAGGGAGGGAAGGGGGGGGTCCATCCAATACGTAGAGGGGGAGGGGATGATGACGCTCCTGAAGGAAGAGGCAACCGAAGTGACAATAATGATTAAATGAAATTGCGGGGAATTTTCGGTTATTCTAGAGGTTTGACGGCAATTTTTCTTCCCATTTTGGGAGGGGTGGAGGGGCTAGGCTAGAGAAAAGAAGAAGGGAAAGATTTATAGAAGCTGAGATGAGGATTTAGGTAAAAAAAAAAGATGCCAAAAGGATGAAGAGGGTGGAGAAGAAAACTGTGTCATGGTGTTAAAGAGGACGTTTGAGAGGGACAGTGACATCTGTCAAAGGTGAATGAAGGTCTCTCTCATCTCTTGTTACCGCCAGCCTGCATACAGCCACTTTCTGAAGGATGCAGGTAAAGAAATAAAGAACCTTTGCTGGGCTGGGTGAGATCTAGACCACTTCACGCAGGGCAACCAACGTCTGGGAGGTATACGTGTATTGCCGTTTTACGGGAAAAGACGGTATATAGTATGTGGCCCTCAAATTAAAGCTGTGCCGTCCGATTGTTAGCCGGTGGAAAGGAAACCAGCCTATAAATGGTTTTGGACACTGCTTCAACTCAGACGGATTTGCTTTTCGGATTTCAAATATTAGACGTTGTCCAAATCAAGTTTCTTCAACGTCACGTTCAGATAGACAGTAGAGTAGCAAGCTCTACAAAAGTAAAGAAATTGCCGAAATTTGCCGAAACGTTCTTATTGTACCGTGATTCTGTAAAGCTTGCTACCTACTTGCTCATCTACACTAGCAAGCTCTAGAGGTTCTTACCCAGTATGAAATGTTTTACTCGTGAAATTTGACCATTTTGCGCTCCGATGTGACGCGTGTGATTACATTCAAATCAGTGAATTGTCCCATTATATCTTTCTTCTTATGCTATGCCCCGGGCTGGTCTCTAAAGTCAAATTCACCATTTGGCACCTTTGTATATTCTCTATCTTTATGTTTCCGCTGGGTTATTCTCTCGAAGGTTTTCTCCTTTCCAGAATAACTGACGGTATGGGTAATTGCTTAATGTTGATTAAAAAGAGAAGGCGCAATGTGAAATGCGTTTTTCCTCTGCGTCCGTTGTAAAACTGTTGATTTGGCACGTGCGGTATTTTTTCGTAGCACGGTAGTGCGGGATTCGACTTGTCTTATGTAAACCATGTTTATTAGCTAAGAATGGGTGTCAGGGCCTTTCTAAAAAGCCTGCAGTCGAATCTGTGTATGATGGTCATGTAGTGTCGGTAAAGGCAGGTAACCGTTAGACACAAATGCTTTTGAATGTGACGAGAATAGATTCAGGTTAACTGGCAAGATGGTCGAGAGGTAAAACGTTTGTCTCTTGGTGCAAAAAGTCCCGAGTTTGAATCTCGATGTTGGCTTTATTCTGCTTACGTATATTTCACTTTGCTTCATAAGCACGGGCTCTAAGCCTCGTCTCAGATATAGCAGTAAATAGACTGAAAAGGGAGGCTAAAACTGAGAAAAACTAAGTTGATCAACCAAATTAAATTAACTCTGAACGGCCCGACATGCCTTATGTGAAGCCTGCTTGTAAACAATGCAAGAACGCTGATATTATTTCTTGTCAAATGAACCTGCCTCTCACACAAAGAGCTATAGAGGGCTGATAGCAGGATTTTTAAAGTTTCATAATACTCAGCCTTTGAGCTTTAAGTATCAAAAGTAACGCCTCTACTTCGACTCTGGTACTTAATATCGCATAGGCATTTGACACAATCGATATCATTTGATACTTGCGACACTTTGAATATTTCGATACTTTCGATATAAAGCGAATTTCTTAAATATCGAACGTATCAATTCATAATAATGATACTGCCTAATACTAACAAAGGATTAAATCCATTTGACCTTTTAATATAAATTAAGATTGTGCTTAGTCTATATCAATGATACGTACTTACGATACTGGCCCTCTGCATTAGTAATCACTTCTACAATTCAGCTGTTACAAATCGAAGTTGCAGTCATCTGTTTTGCTACTGTTAGTCCAGCTCTTTATGTTTAGGATAGTCAATAAAAGAAGAATTTATTATTAACTAAGCAGGAAAAGAAAATATTGACTAAAATATTGTATGATATTCAGAAAACTCGGTGCAGAGTCTGCTGATCTTAATTAAGCAAAATTACAATGCTCTCAAGTCTTTCTTGGTTTTTAACCCTTTCCGTGCTCTTGTCTTGCCTTCCCAGCAGCTGCGGCACTTCCTTATCTATTTGGCAACAGGGGGAGGAAACTCTAGCCAGCTTTTTAAAGTTCACTCTCGTCATAACTCAACAACAACAATTATCATAACCTTTCACGGCGGCCCCACCGACTCCTTATCACGCCCCGTTCGTTTAAACCCTCGTTTCCTTTTCCTCCTCAGCCTCGATTTCGCACCCAGGAATAACCAGGTGACCCGTGCACGAGCCACCTTTGACCCGGGACCAGGCAGGCACCGGCGATAAAGAAGACTTTTGAAGGAAAACATGGCATCTCCCCATTGATAAACCTTGCGACTTGGCTTTATGACAAGCGAGAACATAATTGGATTTAATGCCTGGCTCCTCGTTTGGTCAGAGCTGGGGCTCCTTGCCGCTCTGCAGGCTTCAGTCGATATTTTCAAATATCTGCTAACGCGAGTACTCACTACTTCATTACATTCGATAGTCAATACCGATACTGAAACAAAAATAATTCCACGATATGTGTATACTCCAATCCTTGAAACTGCACAACAGAGGGAAATAAAACCTCAAGAATCACATACATTTTATTGCTAATTTTTTTTCTCCACCTCCACGACGTAAAGCTCACTACTGTTGTTATTGTTGTTGCTGTTATTGTTGTTGTTGTACTCACACAAAAGAATGTGCAGAGTCTGTGCACACTAAACCACCTCATAATAAATGTTATCATAATTTAGTCACGCAAGAACTCTTGATTAAGGTCGGATATGGTTTGATTTATTGTTCCTCTCTTTTCTGCTTTTTTTTTTTTTGTCTTCCCCAAAACACTCATGCTGTGTGTTAAATGAAGTATAATGGTAGTATCGATAACATCGACTAACTCATTTTTGGGGGGAAATGAGTATTTGAGCTGGATGCCACTATCGATGGGTAATGACTTTATTGATATTATACCTGTAGTCAGAGAGCTGTTTTTGTCTGGATTCGTTTCCAGTCTTTAGAGCCGATAGTAGTTTGATGTGACCTAGGACTGAAATGAAGAGAAAATTAATCTTTCCACCATGCACTGCTCGGCTCCATCCAGACGAATCTGTGCGATTTCAGCAGGCAAGTTTCACACACCGCTCAGAAGATAACCTATTTTCGATAGCATTTGTCTAGAGGACGTAGCGATACACAATTTGTACGACAGTAGTGAGGTACCAGACGTTTGTGGAAGGTGCTGGAGGGACTGAGGGGAGGGATGAGAGAGAGCCATGGCGCCGTTAGAGGGATATCTCAACAAAAGTATGAAAAAAGAAATGTATCCTATAGATTGGACTAGTGTGGTGTCTCCATGACAACCGTAGTTGTTTTACGTCAAACATTAAAATGATAATGGCCGCTACGGAAAGTCGCGACTCTACCAGAAATATATACCGTACAGAAAGACAGTTGTAGGCTACCGTTTCGGTAGCTCTCAGAATTCTACTTTTTACTTTTAGGTATAGCAATATGTGGCATCTAAAGTCTCTGCGTAGCGCAAGGGAGTGCATCACAGCAGAATATTGCCATCTAGTTATAGCTTTATAAAACAGATAATACCTTTTCTCAAAGCCACTGAACAGGACCATAATTATCAATACTTCTGTCATCATTAACATCATCATCGTCGTCAATGAAATTAAATGGTTCTGCCCAAATTTTGACACTAAACTTTTGAAAAATATACAGTTAATCATCGTCTTCATTTTTCGCAAAAGAAAGGATTTTCTCTTAAACCAAGCATAACATGTACAGTATAAAGTATTAAAAATTCGAATTGTCTTCTTTATCATCATCATGTTGTGTTCGTCCTTCCAACAACACTTCAGAATATAAAAGTAAATAAGTGGATAAAGATAGAGACTCTCATGAAGTGCTTATTTCGAAAGCAATACTTTCTTCTTCAGCATGTGAAAAGTAATCATCATTATCACATCATAATCATCATTGAAATTAAATATGACTCTGCCCAGGTTGGACACAAAACTTTTGAAATACATATTTAATGATGGATTTTTTTTTGTTTTAAATCTTCATCATCATCAGCTGCGTCATCAATTCACCTGTATTCCTCTTGATTAAAAAAAAAATATGATGTTCAGCTCCTAATATGACAATTTCAGACGAATGTTTTCAAGCAATTTTAGCTACCAACTGGTGTACCCTAAATGTCATGTTCTAATCTGATCTCTTTATATTTTCTTCTTTCAAAATTGAAATGGTGTATAAGTAGAAGCCAATCACTGAAGGAATAGGAGGAACATATTTTATACGCATTTTTCTTTCCTCGGTTTTTTTTTTTTTTTTGTAGTAAGTTTTCTCCTCTATTTCAATTTTCATTTTGAATACTAATAGACGTATCATTTGAAACACCTTAGAACGTATTATTTTGGCAAAGCATTTCTTTAATTTTTTTTCCTCAATCCACCCCTCAGTAAAAAGAATATATGGCTGTAGGAAGTGAAAGAGATTGTCAGAATACTAGTGATCAGCGCCTGTATAAGGCAGCAGCTGGTTTACTGCTACAGAAGTAATGCTACTGGGGACATGTAAATTTCAGATCAATTTCAGCCAAGGTGTAAAGACTTAAAAGTGACTCAAACGAAATTTGTACCATCAATCCATCCTGCGACCAAATTTCATGATCCTACCTTCAGAAATATATATATATTTTTGTTTTTGCGAAAAAAGAGCATCCCCTATGGAGTGGAGAAAGTCTCAGAGTGAACAGGACTGCAGAGGTAATAATAGTTAGAAGTCATGTGAGCAGGCATGTTAGCTTGGATATGAGATCTATAAACCGCATTTTTATTTCTTACTCGTCTTTGTCTTATCATCTTCATCTTGATGGTGATCCAAACATAATAATTATCATCTGTGAGGAATCCCGAGGGTGCGAAGAAAGAACAGTCAAAATATAAATAAAAATTAACAAGGAAGATGAGGAAGAAAAGAATAAAAATGATGAGGAAGATTAGAGGAAGGGAGAGGAAGAGAAGACGAAAGAGGAAACGAAGAAGAAGAGGAAAAAACACGGAAGCAGATGGAGGAGGAAAAACGGTGGAGGGGAACGATGAGAAGGATTAGAACAAGAATATCAAGCTAAAGAAATAGAGCAACAACAACACCAACATCACAATAACAACAGCAACAGCAACAACAATAATAATAATAATGACAACAAATACAAGAACAATAGTAATAACAAAACAATATCAGCAACAACAATAACTCCAACAGCAACAGCAACAACAACAAAACAACAGTAAGGAACTGATGGGTCAACCAACACCAGCCAAGAAAGCATCCAAGCAAGCAACGAACTTCCAAACAAAACTGAATTGAATGTTTTATTCAAAAACATTTATTAAAATCATTTATGACAATCGATACAACACATTTAAAAACTTATTTTAAAACTCGACCACAGCTACAATATTTATATCAACGACCATCACACATTCGTAATACAGCTGTATGCATTTCACAAATCAAAATATGGATGAACCACAAATTGTTCAGCAAGGGATCCATGGGATGTTCAACTGTCGTAAATTGACTGTTAGCCGCCATAGAGATACGCCAGTTGAGCATCTGACGGGCGAATATAAAGTATGAGTATCAGATGTGCTAATATCTTATACTGACACACACTCCAAAAGATTTTTTTTTTAAACACTGTCTAGTGCACAAATTGACACAACATAAGTTTGTCACAGATTTCAAACTCGACATATTACTCAGAGGATGAAACCTACTACCAGACAACAGAATCCATTTCTGTGATCCTATCAGTGTATTGCTCATTTGATGCATTTCGCACACACACACACAAAATCCTTCTGTTATTAGCCCAATATCTTCAGAATATACAATATTTTTCTCTCTCTCTTTTCTGCCCTTTATCGGTGAGTTCACGTACTTAAAGTTGTGCCATCCGATCATTAAAAGCGGAAGGAAATCCCTTGTCTACAAATGACCATAGACACTGTCTCGACTGGATTTGCCTTTACAGTTCAAATACTAGATGTTTTCAAACTTTTTTTTTCCCCATAACAGTCGGAGGTATAGTATACTGACAATTTGAAACAGTTCCTTAGTAGTATGAAATGTTTTACGTGTGAAGTTAACAGGGCTCCGATGTGAAGTGTGAGAATGAATTCAAATTACTAAAGTATCTTTTGGCAAAATAATGAGAAAATGAAATCACCATCAGTTATCTTTTTTTCCCCCAATACTTTGATCTTTTCACTATCAGTAAGACAGACTCTTTCCATATTTATGAAAAGAATCTTTTTTCAAAGCTTCCAAAACACTGCGTCAGATTATATCTAGGGACTTGTTAATAAGCAGTAAGCACTTACATAAACCTCAACAAAAGGCCAAAATATCTGGGTCAAGAATCACTGACGTAGAGTCATACTATTACCCACGCTACAGTCCAATATTCTCTTCAGAATGGAATCAAGGTTTTACGTCACTACACAGCCTATAGTTACTCGTAACACGTGAGTCGACAGTCAGGAGTATGAATATGGGTTTGAGTGCTGGCCGTATGATGCATGATACTATTTTCAGCTCCAGACTTTACAAAAACACAACAACCCTACACATGACATTAATCACAAAGTTTCATGATCTCCAAAACTGAAAATAGTGACAACCATCATCATCGTTTCGTATTCCAAGCCGAAAAATAACGATCTCTTTGTTGATTTTGCATTCAAAGTAAGATAAAGACGACGCTCCATGGTCAGCGATGACGCACGCAGTGTATTCGCACGAGGCCTTCCCGGTGTTGCATGACCTAAGCGCAAGGCGCATTCTGATTGGCTGAGACTTTTACTGGCTCTGACTCGACATTACCGGCTGTCTGCATTTTGTAAAGTCTTAGCAATTCTTGTTTAGAATTAATATGAATATTATTTTTTTGGAAGATGGAATGTGAGTATACTATGTGTGTCCGTCAGTTGGTGGGGAAAGAGCTATCAGATAATTTCTGACTGTATTCCTGCACGCAAGTAGTTCGCAGGTTGCAAAGCGTCTTGCACAACACATCAGAGGAAAGAGAGGCGGGACAACAGTCAAAAGATACAGACAAGAGACAGCGAACAGCAGTAGGTGGAGCTTGAAAAGAAAACTGAATCTTAACTGAAAAAAAAAGACCACCACGCACCCATCACAAACCTACACAGATGTCATGTTTTCGAGGTTTTAATTCATAGTTTACTAAAATGACAAAGACTTCCTGAGCAAAAGATGGCGACGGAGCAAAAAAGACACATCAATATCGATTTGCTTGCATCTGTAGAGAAGGAGAATCGTTTTTGTTTGGCTTTGATTAATCTTGCCGTCTTTTCCCTTTGTTTACTTCTCACTGGGTGGGCTCCCTATAATTTCAAAAACATTATTACACATTATTACGAAGGCCAAAAGATCCCCTAGAGAGTGATATTAGAGACTTTGATGACCCCATTGCTTGTTAACACAATATATTTCTTTTTTCAGTTTATGTTTCTATAG
The DNA here is from genome assembly GCA_033807755.1 of Ellobium chinense. Lineage (NCBI taxonomy): Eukaryota > Metazoa > Mollusca > Gastropoda > Ellobiida > Ellobiidae > Ellobium > Ellobium chinense. The sequence goes on along the minus strand of JAWQUT010000429.1, from coordinate 510,291 downwards.
TGACGAGCGCACAACAGCATGCTACATGCAGTTTCCCGGATGATAGCCTACTGCACTCCAGGGATCCCTAAACTGTCATATTCAAGGATCTCTGCCTAAGATCTCGGCCGTCAGAAGGTAAGAAGAATCCGGCTCTTCGGCAAAGCAAGTTCTTATGGAAAATGCAAACGACGCATTTAGATTTTCATTGCATCTGAAAATCGTACCACTGCTATTATTCGAAAACAAACATCTTGTATACAGATCTACAAATGAAATTTACTTTTTCATCAGAGTGCTGGTGTTTTATTTTTTTTTCCAGCTTCCCAATTTCATGAGCTTTGTAAAATATATTCCGTAATTTTCTTGGCAAATTAATTTCGCTCAGAGACCAGTGTATTTCTTTTCTGCAGCACTGCATTGATTGCCAATTCGCGACGGCCCAGTTTGTCAGACGTAGATTTTCTCCGATACTGTGATCTTACAAGATGTCAAGAGCATTTAACGTAGTCTTACTACAAATCAACGACAACTGCCCCCCCNCCCCTTTTTTTTTTTTGTCTGGCTTGAAAATACCAAATTTCTTACAAAACTGTTCTGCTATTAGCTTTTTCAGTACGCATACTTCCGCGAATACTGCTATCAGAACGAGTGTAAAATGTTGAGTAAAATGGTACGAGAATTCTCAGTTCTTCTGATCTGCAGTTGAATGCGGAAAAAAACAACAACAGAGGCAACGAGTAATTCAGGATGCTGGCACTTCAACTTTTCAGCTGTGTCAGATTATTAATCAGTATCTCGCATTACAACACACTAAAGAAAACTGATGATTGCCCGCTCTCTAACACATTCCCTTAAGAAGTGATTGTGTTCGTAAGCATAAGATGGCAGTCGGAATCTACCGAAAATGCTTAACACAGCATGCAGCACACACCTTAATAGATTGAGAACCTCTGGTCTGAGCAAGTACTAATATGGTTGTTTTGTTGTGTGGCTGGCCGGATGAATACAAAGAAAGTTCTGTCGTGAACTGTCATTAGCATTCGATAAACTGCGATTCTAATGGAGATGATCAGACGGAAGATTTTGTTGTTGTTGTTGATACTGCTGTTGCCGAAGCTGGTGTAAGTCTGACCTCATTTATCATTTTCATTTCGTTTATGGACGTAGGCGGGTGAAGGATTTTACAGTCCTGAAAAAAGTACAGATCTGCTTCATATGACATCTAATAATCTAATACGGTAATGTTCCCATAGCAACCTGTGCTTATTTTGTCAACATTATGTATTTTTATCTTTGGTGAAAGATTTATGTTCCATTATAAAAAAAAAAAAAATAAGTATATTGAATTTCATCCTTGAATATTCTGCTTGCCTTTATGACTTGTTTTTTTGAGAGCAAGATTTATTCGCATTGCCAATTTAAGCCTTAATTGGTAGTTGTTATAATATTTCTGCAATCATTTCTTTTGTTTGTTTTTTTTGTTTTTTGTTTTTTGCTTTATATCAGTTACTTCATATTTATATTGCCGACAAATTACAATTATGTTTAAAGAATTTCATCCCCACTTGTTTGAATATGATTGTCTTAGAATGTGGACTAATTTAATAAGCAATTCGAATTTTAATTGCCTTTCTAACAGATAGATTGTTTAAAGAGGTTTCTTTATCGCCATTGCCAGCTTCTACTTTTCTCTCCAGCCTCCGTCCCCTCCTTTTTTTTTTGGGGNGGGGGGGGGGGGGCTATAATCTAATACTATATTAAAATAACTTCTCTGTAAGTTGGAGTTGATTCACACACTTACAATACACAATTTGTATTTTTTAACAGATAGATAAGTTACTCTCAATGCCTATCAACAGATGGTATACATAGCTTTTCTTCAAAATTTCTCACCGGCACCAGTTGATGATGGGAATCACAAACTGAAAAGAAGTCATGATATTAAATGATGGTTTGATTAGTCAACTCGTCTCAGCCGTGCATGCACCTCTGAAGTCTAGTCATTTCTGTACGTAATATTTGATTTTTACATGAAGAACACTGGCCATTAAGCGCGAACGGCTGGATGATAACAATATAATGGCGATGGTTTTGGCTACTGAATCATAAAAATTTTAAAAAAATTAATTAAATTTACTCATTAGAAAGAAAGTCTCTGATTCTTCTTAAATATTTCCCCTATTCCTAAATCTCTCCTATTTTCCGTGCATTAGTATCCTATTATTTTATGGTTATTGAATATACAGTACGGTTTTCATAAAATATCTAGGTTGTGAACGTTGTGAAAAATGTTTAGACCTACATCAAGGCAAGATTTCTCAAAAAAAAAAAAAAGATAATATCTAAATCTTGTAGACTTTTAATTCAGAGAGCGATGATACCATCATTCATTCATACACGCAAACATATAAAAGTATATCGGATGGCCGGCCGCCAAAAAAAAAACTTTATTTTAATTCGAAAATTTAATAACACCAATAATTCAAATGTTATGCAACTGAAATTCAACATATTAGCAGATGTATATTGTTTGTTGCTTCTGTAAATTCTGTGTGTCTGATACTCTGGTATTGGCACATGTTTTGACATGTGTTTATATTAATTTTTCATTTACCACGAAAAAACTTCACCACTTAGGTCAATAAACTTGAGACAATTACAATTATATATTTCTGTCGATGAAATTTCATGTCAGGTTTTATTTAACTCTCAATGTTATCAGACTTTAGAATTAAGTAAAGTTACTTTTTGTGTGGGCCATTCGGTGAAATAAATCAAGTTTATAGAATTCCCTCTCGTAACATAACATAACGCAATCATACGTGCAGCTTATAACACATGATATACACACAATCATTTGATTTTCAGTTGGTATTAAAGCAATACTCACATCAATTTTCATGAAAATATGAACATTTCACACGATTATTTATTATTGTTCAATACTCTAATACCCCGGCACACACCAGTTTCGTTCATTGAGTAAAGTTACTAACTGATGCAGCATTCATTCAAAATAAGTAAAATACGTCAAGATGACACATGTGCATTAATTTAAAATTTACAGGTGATATCTGCTGAAATTGTTTTGACACTGCTAATGTACATTCATTTCAACCACACTAATGCTTCTTGTTGTGAAAAATTATCGAAGACATAGGTGCATGTTCATGAAAATTTATCAAACACACTAAATGCAATTCATGTAAATTATCAGCCATATTCAATATTATTCATGAAAGTCACCAAAAAATACAAAGAAAATATAAGCCCTGTCTAGAGAGGAACACATTGTCTTGATGCGTTGGGATCTTAGCAAATTTACAAGATGATCATATCTGTATTAGCATGACTGATTTACATTAACATCTTGTGATCACAACCGTGCTATCGTTTATTACCACGTGCAAAACAAACGTACTTGAATTCTAGTCAAAATGTATTCCTCCCCAGCACACAAAGTACATGGCTGCTGAGAAATCACACTAGATATTACTGTAATACACATCTATATCTGGGCAAATTAAAGTAAGCTCACACATTTTAATAATAATAATAATTTTAAAAAAATAAACTGAAGACAACTCATTCTTCCTTCGCTGACGGGGATCAACATGCAATGAAGCACGCCAATCTCTTTTTTTTTCCCCTAATGTTGAATTTACAGATCTAGACTATGTATTCTTTCGCTCACTGCTATAATCTTATAAGGGACCATCTGGCATATATCATACTTATTGGCAAAATACATAAATACTTACGTATAGCATACATTAAGGAGGTAAGCATATCGGTGTATACAATGGTAGACACTGTGCTTATTTTTTTCAACTGACAATGACTCGTGCTTTTCGCAAATATTGATCATCGTCCTACTGAGGCATGTCACTACTACTGTATATATCTGGGCTAACCATCTTGCAATGTAACACTTCTCAATGCCTGATAAAGGACGCACATGCTGTATAATGTATGACACCGATAACTCTAACCTCACACTGACCAGATCATACAGTGAAAATGATATCTGATAGTTGCCTCATGACCATGGACATATGAGACGTATGAACCAGATACATGGATGGGTGCATAAAGAACATTCTTTTTGTTTGAGAAAGAGAAAATATACACACATAAACATATAAATGGATATTGTCATACATATACACATGTGACACAACCAATGGGTACGCATTTACTGACCAATGAGAATCTTATTAAAAAAAAAAAAGAGACAGTGAGTCATGTTTTATTTCTTCTTAGAGATACTTTGATACTTCTTCGAACAAAGCCCTGAGCTCTAATATAGGCTTGACTAAGTTTGGAAAAATAAGAACTTATTTGTACTCTGGCAAAAGATTTTTAAAAAAATTTGCAAGTCTGCCGATGCCACAGTTTAGTCATCTATAGAACTGCAGTGGCGTTGGATCCTTGGGCCTCTAAGGTGACTAAGTGATAGTGACAATTATTTTTTGAACACCTGGCTAACAGCAAATGCTGGATCATTATATATATGCAGCTGGCCTACAAAAACGTTAAATATAGCCTAATCTTCATTAAATCTCAGACTTGTATACGACTCTATTACTTTGCTTCAAAAAAAAATTATTACTACAGACGAGAAAGAAAAAAAGAATCTGGAAATACACTTGTATGAGACGTTGAAATATACATACTTGACAACAAGTTGAATCAAACCCAAGACAAAGGTAATAAAGTACAGTACATCACTTTTGTCACGATTTAGGACAGGTGAGTCATGATAATATTTATGTTGTGAAGCATAAATTGAAATGAAAGGATATGGAGAATTTAAGTACCGGAGGCTTCTGTCTAGCGTCACAGATGGCAGAACATAAGAAGTCTACAAAAATCATGAAAACATCTCAGAAAATCAGATATCAAGAAAAAGCATTTAATTTTTACATATATAATGTTTTGTGTTCACATCTAAGCTCAATTCTGTACACACTCTTTACAATGAAATAAGAGCTCAAGTGTGTTGATAAACCCGTAATTTTGTAGTGCAGAAATTCTAGGAAGAGTCCACGATAACAAACGTCATTGAAATGAATGCAACATGGACACGAACGTTACGTCTTTCTTCATAAAGATACAGTAGGCTCCATGCCAAAATAGACCACTCTGTTATACATCTACCTCGTAGAATCTTTCTCTCTCTCTTTCTTTCTCTTGCATGACTGGAAAGCCTCAAAATTGTACTTTCAACCATATAGGGCATCAATGCATGCACGCAGATACAGTGGGCTGGCAATCGCAATACCACTGCCATAAGATGAACAATCTAAAGTTTTCAACAACAACAACAACAATAAAAAAAAAAAGTACAAAATAATATTATGAAAATTCTTTTCTGCTCAAGTACATAAAAATTTTAAACACTATTAAAACGACGCGGCAGTATAACAGAATTGCAGTGTCACAGCAGATCATTTCAGGTACCTTAGATTCATCGGTTAAATAAAAAAACAGGGGGCAAAAGTAGAATTCTGGGCTTACCGTTATGATGGCGAGATAGTACTCGGGGAAAAAAATTGTTAACCGGAAAAAAAAAATTGCCTTGTCTTCCCAGGTAAAATATTTTGCAAAGAACATCAATACTTACTTGGTGATAGGAAAAACAAGTGTAAATAATGAGTTTCATATTTTATTCTCATTCCATATGGTGCCAACAAAGCACAGCTGCAATTTCCAAGAGTCTAGTCATTATGTCATGAAACTAGCATTAGGAAAATGATAAGCATGGGCTGCACTTTTCCTTCACACTGCCTGAAGATCTGAAAACTGACACTAAAATTGACCAACATCTACAAAACAGTAGATTGCCATGCACTTTTACATTCATTAAAGATATCACTTTTATCGAAATTGATTTGTTCTCCTCACGACTTTTTATTCTAGGAAACAGAGGAATCCGATTATTTTCCGGCTGACCTTTTTTTTTTCCAAGGGATTCGGCAGAAAATCGGTGCTGTTTTTAAGTCATGATCAAAAATCAGGAATGTAGGAGCTCCTACAAAATTATTTTACAGAAGAAGCATCTTGCTAACAATTGGTCATGGCCTATGTCCTGAAAGCTGCTAAGTGCAGCCAAAATAGATTTGATAAAAAAAACAGCCGTTATTTTTGTTAAAACAGATCTGAAATAAAATGAACGTGTGAAATATAAATTAGTAAAACTTCATCCAAAACTGCATCTGATACAATGAACTACTGATCACTCAAAGCAAATTCCACACTTCAAAGATGCGGCTGAAGGACACGGCTTCTTGGTAAGTGAAATTTTCAAGGATTTAGTTACTGGCAAAATTTCAGCAGTATCGTTTATCCAGATCAGATGGTATAATAATATTACCACCTGATATGGATAAACGATACTGCTGGATTTTTTTTAGCTTTTCATTATTTTCTGGTCCTTTCAGGATTAACTTGGAATAATGTCCAGCATTTAATATTTCTAATGCCCATTTTATGTTTATGTGGATTAGACTGCAGTGCCTGCATAGTAAGAGCAAGAACAAGTATCATACCAAGATAGTTTTAACAATGCAATCTTGATACCGTAGCATGTTGTTTCTGTGAGTAGTTCCACCGTAAATGTCATGCAGATGACATTCACTTTGTAAAATAAAATTTCGCCGTTTAAGAACAAAAAGTGTCTCTGTGTCCTTTGATTTATAGAGATGGTTACCATTCACTTTGCCAATGAGAGAAAAAGCGAATTGGAAAAAACAAAAAAAAACCAAACAAACACAAAATTGTGTCCAAGTAACTTATCATCTACATGAGACTTAATGGGAACTCTCCGCATCTATATTCACCTATACGAGATTTCCTCGTAATATAGACTAAACACGTCTCTTCTCTTCAAGATAACATAAAACAGAATTACTCATTTGTAAATATTTTTTTAAACAATACATGCACTTTATATACTATACTGGGGTGCCGTGTTATTTTTGTACTGATTCCACTTTTAGCATGGTAAAAACTTCTACAACGCTGTAACTGTTGGGTTGGAACAAGTCCAGAAGTGTAACATCTTTATGTGTATCAGAGGTATTGCAGGTTGCTCTACGTCGCATATGGAAGAAAACCAGCTAAAAACCTTTAAAACTGAAAAAGCGATCAACAGAACATCAAATATAATAATGTAGTCTTTACCATCATGCCATTAAAGCTTTCGGTGCATGTGGTGGATGAGATTCCGTCTTGGACAAGGAGTGACCGCTGGGCTCTGACTTGCTAAGGTGTTGAGTCCGGAGATGGTGCTCCAGCGAGTCTTGGGAAGGGAACATTTGTCCACAGTGGTGGCAAGGCAAGGCACCCCATAGCCACGGGGCGCCTCGCATGTTGCGGAGATCTAAAGCTGCGGTGCTGCTGTTTTCTTTATTGTTACTGGGAGACGGCGTCCCGGAAGCGGTGGTGGTCATCGCCGAGGGGGCGGGGTGGACAGACAAAGATATTGACGATGAGGGTGTGGATGAAGAAGATCTGGATGGGGACACCTCCCTGGCTGACGCCTTCATGCTGAGATCCAGTTCTCCTGAAGGAGATCTTTTCTCTGATGGCTGATCCCGGGGGCCATCGCTAAGCTCTGAGGTAGCATGAGAGTCTTTGCTCAATTTCGTGTCTTCTTTGGGAAGAAAGCCCTGCATGAGATGGGGTGGTACTGGAGGAAGTGTCGGAAGAGCTCCACTCAGGCTCTGAATGACCGAAATCTCGTTCATTTTCGAGCCGGGGCCGTTCATCATTGGCAGTGGATACGGATAAAAAAGATCCGGTGGATGTCGTGGTGGAAAACTAGCCGGCATAAAAGGATTGTCTTTCATGTGAGACAAGAGAAAAGGTGGCTCTATGGACATTCGCCGTCCTCGCCGAGATGGGCTGTTATTCCACATGTGAGTGCCCATATGGACTTTGAGGTTACCCCTAGTGGTGAAAGCTTTGCTACAGACTGTACACTTGAATGGTTTGTCGCCCGTGTGAGTTCTGGTGTGAATCTGTAGCGCGCTCGCTGACGAGAAGGGCTTCATGCATGTCATGCATTGGTGCTTGGGGCCGTTTGGGCGTCTCTGTGCTGAGCTCGAGCTATTGTGATGCTGACTAGAGGAGGAAGAGCTAGAGGAACGATTTCCTGAAGAGGAGGGTGTTTTGTCAGTGCTTCCAGAGTTCTCTTTTGAAGATGACTGGGTCTGAGATTGAGAAGTTGGTGGTGGGGAAGCTTTACTCTCTGCGGGATTACTTTTCTGGGAATCTGATTTATTTAGGGGTGAGTCTCTGGGAACAGTGTCACCATCCGCTGACTCTTCACCACAGGGTTCGTCTTGGTCACTGCCGTTGTGATTCTGGAAATTAGAAAGGTTGTTGTTGTCCTCCTGAGAACTGTCTTGCGATTTCGGGGGCGAAGACGCTTCTTCTGAAAGTGGAGGCTCATTGAAATCATCATTCAAGGTATCGAGGTCCTCATCTATGTCCATGTCCTGGTCAAGACCCGGCTCGTCAAGACCATCTTCTTCGAACGGGTAGTCTTCATTGGGCAACTCACTAGCATCATCGTCATCCCCTTCACATTCCTTCCCTTCACCGCCATTCTCATTCTGACCGTCATCATTGTCATCAAAAGCCGAGCTAGGAAGATCTCGAATCTTGTGGGTGAGTAAATGCTGCTTCAGGTTACCTTTGGTACTGAAGCATCGCTCGCAAACGTTGCAGTGAAACGGCTTAATTTTCGTGTGACTACGATAATGAATGTCCAGCGCGCTTTTGCAGGCGAATGTCTTTAAACAGATGTTGCATGTTGTGCTAGTCCGACCATCATATCCCCCGAGCATGGGAAAACCGTAGGGTGGAACATCTCCTCCTGAAGATGGACTTTCAGGCTTGCTAGCCGACTCGGACCCGTACTCGCTGTTTTTTTCCCCATTCGACAGGCTCGAACTGGAAAGGGAATTGGGGAAGAAAGTCGAATCGAGCCCCATGCTACTGCGGAATTTCTCGAACGAGGTCTGAGACAGCTGACTATCAATGGCTTTGACCCGTTCTTCCAGTGCAGCTAAAGGGGCGTCAAAAGGTGTGTTCCCGAACGCTGGGGGTAAAAAAGCTGACTCGAAGTCTTGTTTCTCAAATGTCAAGCTACCGCGAGAGGTGCCTTCGCGTGCTGACTCTCGCGGACTAGAAGACCTCCTGTCCTTGTCATCACAAACGTCACTATTCCGGGAATGTGGCCTTGATGAAGCCTCCTCTTTCGAAGATGCCTCCTCGTCCCATTTTCTGTCCTTGTCTTGTTTTTCACCATCCTCATTTTGTTTTTCCTCTTTCTCCTTCTTAGGAGATGATACATCACGCTTACGCTCAATGTCCATACCGAAAAACCTTCCTCTGGAGAAATCGCTAGAAGAAAACGGCTGACCTGTGGAAAGATCCAGCGATTCGGGATGCATTGGTGGTAAGTATGGGTGATGCCGACCTAGACCGAAAGGAGGGCGATGAGGCCAGTCCATATGGGAGGGGAGCATGGGCATGTGAGGCATATGCTGCATGGAGCTCGTGTGAGCGCGTATATGTTGTTGCAAGACCAGGACATTTGTGAACTGCTTGTGGCACACTGGACATTGATGCATCATCCTTAAGGCTGGCTTGGCTCTGTGCACGCCCATGTGAGTCTTCAGGTTACCTTTTGTGGTGAAACAGCGGCCACAAATTTTACACTTAAATGGTCGTTCGCCAGTGTGAATGCGGTAGTGCATCTGCAGGGCCGACTTGCAGCTGAGGACCCTGTGGCACACGACACACTGATTGGGGTCGGTGATTTTCTGCTCAATATTTTTCACCAGCGCTTCGAGTTTCGAGGTTTCGGACTTCTGCACTTCCATGTACTGTTCTAGATTTTCAGAGGGATCAATCGTTTTGGTGGGTAAGATTGAATTCCGGAACATGGAACCATCACCACCTGATGGGGGCGACATCTGTGGGGGAGGGGGTGGTGGAGGTGGGAGGAATGGGGAATGACCACTGACCCTGGGGCCAGACATGGGGAGTATTGGATTCAGGTGAGATGGTAAAGGGAACGATGTTGGGGTGCCTGGAAGGGGAAGTCCAGGGAATCCTGGGGGAAGGTGGTGAGGGTGGTGGAATAATGTCGGAGGATGGCTTGGCAGCATTGGAGCTTGCGAGGATGTAATGGAGGCCCAACTTATAACAGACGCTGGGGACTGACGAGGACTCTGGGTGGATGACGGGCGGGGCTGGTGCTGCGGTGGTGGCGGCGAGCTCGGGGTAGCAGTCGGTGTTGTGGCTGCTGCATTCGAAGATCTACGCGAAGCTGGAGACTGGCTTCGGCTTTCTTCAGAAAAATGCCGGCTCCTCGGGCGTGATCTATCACTTCCATCTTGTTTTCTCTCCACATCCTCTCTGTTGTCTGGGTTGTCGTCACTATTGTAGCCATCCGACATCCCGCTCGGGTGTCGCTGATGATTCTCGGAAAATGAATGGTGGTAAAGATGGCGGGGATACGGACTGTGATGCTGCGGCTGCGAGTTGGATCTTCTGAACTCCGACGGAGACACATCCCGACTGCTGGCAACGGGACTCTCCTTGCGGGGTGATCTGATGACGCTGGTTTCAGCTGAACCCGTGCTCAACTTGGCGGGTGATTCTCTATGAGCTATTGAGTCTCTGCTTGGTGGAAGCGGCATGGACATTGATGAGGGTAAAGATAAGCTAAGAGGGTAGGGAAAGGGCATCACGCCGTCTCTGGGTGGAGGCATCAGCCCAAACGGTGAAGGGCCTGGTCCAACAGAAGTGAGAAACGTTCCTCCAAACCCTGGAGGGAATGGTGATGGATGTGATGATGGCGTGTGGGTGGAAGAGGAGGATGGGGAAGGAGAAGGTCCGTGAGGCGCTGATGGAATGGGCAGGCGGGGCATGGGAGGGGGTAGGGGGACCGAGGGTGGGATGGGCGTTGGTGGAAAGTTGGGCATCAAGTTGGGATGTCTGTCCAAGTGCTCGGGGACAGGCGTAGCGTCCATTTTGATATGTGGATATTTGGCCTTGTGTCGCTCGAAGTGGACCTTTAGATTTCCTTTGGTGGAGAAACGATTGCCGCAGATGTTGCATTTGAATGGCCGCTCACCTGTGGCATAGAGACAGAAAATAGCAGAGGATGAGTATAAAGAAAAGCCAAATAAAAATTACAACTGTTACTTAACCTAACACAGAACACAAAGAAGAATTTGAGCAAAGAGTTTTCACGTACATGTATAGACAGTACACTGTCATGTCTGCACACAACAGATCACGCCAGTGGACATGTGTAAAATGCTTGACTCTTTAATTCATTCTTTATTGACTTATCGTATTCTCCGACTACCACGAAAGCTTTTCAAAGCCTTTCCTCTCTCTGTCTCTCTTTTTTTTTGGTCTTACATCATCAACAACATCAAATGGGATCCTCCACCTCGATCTCCTCTCCAATGCCCAATACTGCCTTAGCCATTGAATTGGTCTGTATAGAATATATACTAATGTCCATCTGGGATCTTAAGTGATTAAGCTTGAAACGACCCAATATTATTTTATTTCATATCAAGTTTTTTTTAGGTCCCAGCGTCCCATCTGATATCACAATAAATAACAATTTTTTCCTGGCTTGGCTTCCCTAGAATGTGCAAAAGACAAGAAGAGAGACAGCAGAATTATTCCCTGCAACAAAGAGGACTAAAAGCCATCAAAGACGATGCCCAGTGCAGAGGACCTTCCTACAGTGCAATTACCACTCCCCAACTCGACACTGAGGTTGGCTCACGGGTCAAACTCCATCCACCCTGTGACATAAAATATGATGGAGATGATTTCCTTTCACCCCCATCTGTTGGCACCGGCTCCAGCCAAACAACTGGGGGCAATGGGAGAGCAAATAATGAGCAGTGTGGGGTTTCAGAGCCCCTTATTATAAATCTGTTGTGCCGGTCACGCTATGCCATCGCTGATCTAATCCCCAGGGCCTGTCTGAATCATAAGATGACCATTCCCTGTTCAACAGTCATTGCCCCTTGACCACTCGGCTCGGGTGACCAAGGCGGACCCGGAGCAGTCATTAAAACTCCGGGGTGGTTAGCGCTAGCCTAGCCTTCTGTGTTCTCGGACCATGCCTCCTTAATAATCAGCCACGCACATTACAGACTGATTTCCATGAAATCCTCTTGGAATACTGAATGATCATTTGAACCTTTGCGTCCTCAAAATACCAACTTGCAAATGGTTGGAAGATTGGAAACCAAACACTGATCCCCACAGCATTTTTTAATCCCTGGTTTTCGAAGTGCATCGTCTATGGTTTTCGAAGTGCATCGTCTATGGTTTTCGAAGTGCATCGTCTATGGTTTTCGAAGAGCATCGTCTATAAAGGATGACATTCTTACTAGTACATGTTAACATTTCCCAAATACGTGCATGAATGGACACAAGGTCCTGTCTACTGGGAAAGCCAACAGTTTCTGACATTCCTTTAAATTGTATTGTCTTTCCAAAAAAATTGTTGGAAGAGGAATGTATTATACATATCGTGCGTGTTGACGTAAAAAGTTGTATTTCATAATTAAGGTAATTATAAACATTGAAAACAAAAAAAAAAGTGTGTGGGTGGGGGAAGGGGGCTATTTCTAGTAATATTATTGTGATTCATAAGTGAATTCAAAGTTGGAGCCTAAACTTTTTCTGAGAAATTCTGTCTCTTTACGCGTCTTTTCCCTCTTAGATTGGACTACGCCGTTACGAGTCAAGACGAATGTTAAGCTGTCATGAATGGGACGCCACAAGACAGCTAGATATTCATTTTCATCTGCAGTTGTGCAACTTACAAAAGCCACACTAGGGAACCCTCCGTGCCTACCCATCACCACCCACTCACGAACACACAATCGTATTGAGTACCTCTGTCCTCTTGCTCCATCATGATAACCTCTTCATCACCCCTGCCCCTTCCCCTCTCCTTGCTCCGCCCCCTTCAATCCCCTCCCTCCCCCTCTTCCCTTCTTGTCCACTTTCTCCTCATTTCCTCCACCCTCCTATCTAAAGAATCCCTCTCTTTCCAACGCGCGAAAATACACACACACGGACATCGCCAGCGTCTGGTCGCGTCATCATAACTCTATTCCAGCGATCCGCATCCCCCTCTTTGTTCGACGTGTCTCGTTCATCAATAAAGACGACAATTACCGGGGTCAGACGTCGGGTTACTGACAACTCATGATATGAACAATAACCGGGCTTCCAATTTTCTCTTGCGCAACGGGTCTTTGCCCTCCGGTCACCCTCGGGCTTTGGGCCGGGAAATGAAAATCTGAACGCGAGTTGAGCTGGAAAATAAATGTGTACGCGAAGCGACTTCTGCTTTTTGTTTTTCGGGTGGGGTGGACAATGTCTCAACTGCAGATACTCGGGGAAATTGCTTTGCAGATATTTCATACAAGCTGAAATGATTCGTCTTTGCTGTTAACTGTGATCATACTGCTCTCTGATAAATGGCTCTGCTTCACATCTGCGTCTAGCAAACAAATCATCATTAAAGTCTTAAGACAACATGACATTAATATCAGAGCCTACTCAAATGTCTTAAATCCACATTAATTTGACTCGGATTTTAGGCTGTCTTCGGCTTCATGCCGTACATTGTAAGTGCACGACCACGACAAAAAGGCATTGCAGTGTCACGTCAAAGACACCCATTTTTTTATTATCCAGAAAGTTTGCTTCGTTTCTGTAAAACACAAACCAACACACACACACACACACACACACACACACACACACACACACACACACACACACACACACACACACACACACACACACACACAAACACACACAC
>JAWQUT010000429.1:460723-473610 GCA_033807755.1 Ellobium chinense | reverse complement strand
CCCTTTCCCTTTCCATCTCATGCCCTACTTCTCCATCTTTCCGAACGAAGAATCCACGCCCATGGCTAAGGACATTAAACAATAAGAAGACAGCCAGCCCACAAACAGGCCGATGGTATTACTCTGAACAGTTACCCACACTCGTGCATGACAAGAAGCTCAATACGAGGTCAAATGAGTATTAGATCTACATGTCTGATGCCCTCAGAATAAGGGTACCTTGCTCTGGGAGACAAAATACAATGCCATATCTGACGCCAGTTCACAAAGCAGCGTGGCCGAACGGTTAAGGCGTTGGACTCAAGCTCTACAGGTCATGGGTTCGATCCCCCCCAACCACGGCCGCGTTGTAATTGCCTTGGGAAAGCATTTCATTCACATTTTCCTCAGCCCACCCGCCTGTAAAATGGGTACCCGGCTTTAGGCAGTGGAAGATATTGTCAGAATGCTAGAGATCAGCGCCTGTAAATGGCAGCGACACTTTATGCTCCCCAGGGAGCTGAGAAAGTCCTAGAGTGACCAGGCCTGCTGGGGTAATGATAGTGTGAAGTCGCGTGAGCGGGCATTAGCCTGGATACGAAACTTATAAACCGCATTATTATTATTATTATTATTATCATTATAAATCAAGTCTTAATAACTCTATTACCTCTCATGATATGTGATACGAACTGATGTTGTTGCACACATGATTTAAAACTAGCAACTTATCTCAGATGTGCATTTGGTGTTATGTTATATATTTACGTGCATAATATGTATTGTTCTATGTGTCTGTATTATGAATGAGATAATTATGTAAAACTGTAGAACACTGTAAGTCAATTTCCCTACGGGATAACTAAAAATCGTGTTCTTCAAATGCCGTTGTTGCCATATTGTGCTGATGCTGAACGGAAAAGCTTCCCACGGGGGAGAGATTCAATAACAATAATTTCATTTACATCTTTCATATTCTAAGCAGGTAACTTTCGGATCATTCATTTTAACCCTTATGACGCACAATGCGTGAAAATGGCAGGGTAATTTGACAGCTGCGCTTACAGTCGGTCATAAAAAGTACAGCCCAACTCATCTTCATTGACGCAGACTAGAATTTTGTCACACGTGTCCTCGTGACACTGGTGACCTTTTAGTGGACGACCTCTGACCTATTATCAACACATCAAATCTCAGGGGGATACACAAACTGTCACTTTAGCGTCAAACCGAATTATCTTCGGAACCATTTCCAGGGTGTAAAAGAGGTCATTCTACTATGCTATAACATGATTTCGCTTTTAATCTGAAACACATAAAAAAGTATATGGGTAAGTTCTTTTGACGTAATGTCCGGTAATTTTGAAACTTCCAACCTGTAAACCATCAATGATAACTTACGCAATCACCTTTTTCCATGAAAGAATAAAATATTCCAACCGCCCATCCTTCCAAGCCCTTCCCGGCTGATGATGTAGCATATTATAAGAAATCTGAAATTTTACCTCAAATAATCTATATTAAGAAAACGCTTCAGCCAAATTTGTGTCACAGATTTCTTGAGAACTACGTAACGTAAAAACATACGGTTTTCACCTAAATTCGTAGAAAAATACACAAAAGGTAACTATACACATCAGTCCTCTTTATTTTTTTTTTTACCCTTTTTAAAAAAAAAAGAATATGTATAGCAACGAACTACAATCTTCGATAGATCTTTTCAATCCGCCCGATTCGCCAATCGTCCAACTTTTTCACGGAATCTAATGCGTTCGTCTCTGATGCCTTTTGGTGCGCTAGGTATTCTTTCGTCGCTGATGCGTTGCCCGCCTGCCCATTTGTAATATGGAGTGTTAGTCTTGTATCTTGATAATTTAAACACAAAATGTTTCAAGTAAGTTCTTTAAACGCTGGTTTAAGTTTCTTATTTCACCTGCCTGAGTAATTTGTAACACCATCATATTATATAGGTGGGCGTCTGCAGATGTATGTCTGATTGATCGTGTCTGTCCCGCCGTGTATGCAACGTTATTTTGACCGTCCATATACTGTCCAGGCATGATCAATAAACTTGTTGTTAACTTCCCTGCTCTTGTCGTGCAAGGGAAAAACACGTCATTCTGATTGCTGGGAAACAGTTCTGAGAGGGTTTCTCGCAGAATGGAGCCACACCTGGAATTTTTGGGGGGCCTTAAAAAACAAATTTCAAGAATTCGTGTATCTGTCTGTTTCCTTTTGATGTGAATATTGTGTTGGTTAGTCTTTTATGATTCGTATATAAAAGTAGGTAGTCAATAGTTGCGCTAAGGTTTTACTTGCGCTAGGAGTCATTCATTTGGGGTTTCTAGTAGCCTCATACCGATCATAGTGGAAGAAAAAAAAAAATGAAACAGATAGTTTCAACTTCTGTATGCACATGCAAGATTGATATCAGACTAACGGAGAAAGAAATGAGTCCAACTCTCTCATGTATAGTTTTAGTAGGATAATATCAGGTCATTAAAATATTTTCAGTCTTTAGAGAGTTAAATTTATATCTCAGCTGCTGTACAGTAAATTGTATCTTGAGCAGGCGTTGGTGGGCATTATAGGATTAAATGGGTGTTCAAAAAAAAAAAAAAAGCAATGCCCACGCTCACTCAGCTGAAGAATTCTCTTTGCGCAGGTTGCTAACTAAAACATTTATGTTGGCAAGCATGGTTCACAGGACAGAACTCAGAGCTCGTCTGAGCTATTATTTCAAAACTCTATTTACTCTGGCGAGAGGAAGTCATGACAATTTGCCTCAATCCACATTTAATAAAATATTACACGGCATTATCAGGTCTGACAGATAAAAGACTATGTGATGCCAGCATCTAACATAACTGTCTGGGATTCACAGCAGATTCTCATAATGATAAGCTTTCCATGGTTTGTGATTTCCTTGGTGTTGCTGCTGCTGATGTGGGTTGCCGTTTTTCTAATGTGTTGGTGGTGGTGGAGGTGGAAGTGGTGGTGGTGGTATTTATCGATGATACTGTCTGGGATTTATATCAAATTCTTATGAAAAGGTCTCTATGATTGATGGTGTCCTTGTCATTATTGTTGCTACTGCTGCTGTTGTAGTAAATCTTAAAGCTTTACTGTTGTAGTTGTTGATGTTGTAAATGTGGCTGTTGCTGCTGGAGTTATTGTTGTAACTATTGTTACTATTGCTACTGTTGTAGTTGCAGTTGTCTACTATATTTATTTATAAGTCTCGCAATTAAGCAATCTTCTTCATTTATTTCACGCGATGTCAGATTATTATTATTACCCTGTAGACCAGTCCAATCAGCGATTTTCTCAGCTCCCAAATGAACATCCAGCTTCGATGTCATACGACGTTCGCTGATCGAAAGCACTCAACAGGAGGGTAGATAAAACAGTAGGTGTTATTTAACATGAACAGGGTAGAAAAATGGATGATGGAGGTCAAAAGAGATATCTAAAAAAAAGGAATACCAGAAGAAGACATTTTTTTCCTTTGGAAATAGAAAGAAGGAATGGATAGGAAAAGAAATAAGCAGAAGAATGCGTGTGGCCTCAGACAGTGGTGGGAAGAAGGGNGGGGGGGGGGGGAGGGGGGTAAAAATAAACCGCCTAAAACATTCGAGGTCTCGTTTCTCCTCGCACACGTGCAGGGCTATACTCATTTCACGTGCATTTAGTTTAGCCGGCCACCTGAGTGTGGGTGTCAGTTTCAGGAGTGAGCACTCATTTTGATAAACACATCATAATTAACGTTACATTTCTTCTCTTCCCTCCCCTGTCATCCCCTCTCCTTCCCTCTCCCCCCCCCCCCCCNACCTCATCCCTCCTTTCAGCCAACCGTAGCTGTAATGCTTATAGCTCTTAACGTGGTATGGCGAGGTCTCCTTGTGTTTGTGTGACCGTTTGTACGCTGAGATAAGAAGCTAAGAAAACATATCATATAAGGAGAGTGAGAGGAAGAGAGACACAATGAGAGTGAGAGAGAGAGAGGGCGGACGAGAGAGAGAGAGAGAGAGAGAGAGAGAGAGAGAGAGAGACAGTGGGAAAGGAAGAGAGCGAGAGAGAGAGAAAGAGAAAGAAGATGATAACAGAAACAACTTAGAGCTACAGCACATTCGAAGACATTTTATGAGACGAGAGAGAGAGAGATTTAGAGAGGAGAGCGAGAGGGAGAGAGTGAGACAGAGAGAAAGAGAACTATAGGAAAAGCTTTAAACGAGATATACAAGATAAACTTGTAGGTGACCATGACAGACAGACAGACGGAAATAAATAAATAAATAAATAAATAAATAAATAAATAAAGAAAGAAAGAAAGAAAGAAAGAAAGAATGAATGAATGAGAAAGAAAGAAAGAAAGAGAAAGAAAGAAAGAAAGAAAGAAAGAAAGAAAGAAAGAAAGAAAGAAAGAAAGAAAACCAAATCAGGATAGAATACACAACGAAAATGACACAATTTTTTTATTATTATTTGCAATCCTCTTCTACCCCTCCCCAACACCATGGCATCCCTGAATACCCGGACCTCTTCATTATGCGAATTGCTGCTAAGTGGGCAGCGACACCTTCTATCACCACCTCGCTGCTGGAGTGCCCAGCCTCTTGAACATACCGACACCTTGCGAAGTTATGCCTATGGACTAATTGTTTAGATATACACGGAACATGACGGCCGCTGCTCTCGCCACGCCTCGTTTCTTGGCAAATTAATAAGTGCTGTACCGATAGGGCGCAGCGCGGTGGGTGTCCCCACGGGGTCTTTTGCTGGTCGGTCCCTGGTAATGGGTCCCAAGCTTAATAATAATATAATTGTTAAAATTGCCTGTTGTTGATGTAGATGATGATGATGATGATGATGATGATGACGATAATGATGATAATAATGGTGATGATGAATGACACAGTTTAACTGTTAAACAATGTCAGTGTGAATGATGATGATGGTGGTGGTAGTGGTGATGATGAGAACGAAGCGTGAACGAAAACTCAGCGTTAGTTTTAAAAAACTGTCAGCTTCAGAAACGTCCTTGACGATACCAGTGGTGGTGGTGGCGATGATGATGATGATGATGATGATGATGATGATGATGATTTTGTCATTTTATTCTTAGTTCATTTATTTCTACATCTGAAGAAAGACTCTAGTAACGAAAAATTATGTATTAAAATAATTGTTAAGTTGTTATAATTTACTTTCTTTACTTATTTAATTTCAGTGCGGATAATAAATGTGTTGTAAATAATGATGATGATGATGATGATGATGATGATGATGATGACTATGATGATGGTAGTGGTGGGAATGAGAATGATGATGTTAATGATAATGACGAGGTCAAGTGCTTGGGGACTCAGCATATTAATTATTAGACACTGTCAGCTGTAGAACAGGAGGACAATGATGATGATGATGATGATGATGATGAAGATGATGTTGACAATAATCCTGGCTATAAACTAATACAGAAAATATACTCTTACTCTTCATTACTACAAACCACAGAATCTCTTGTCTTCTACTATCCTGTTTTTCCCCTCACCTCTCTACCCCACCTTATACAAAATAATATCTTTAAAGGTCCGCCTGTGGTATGAACGGAGAAGAGAGACATGACGGGATACCTCACTACTTTAAATTTAGCAAATTTCACAACGCAGCCGGTTTGTTTGTTGTTTTGTTTTTTTTTCAAATTTCACGAGTAGGCCTACAACATTTCATATTACATAAAAACATTACAGAATCGTTTACTGTCCCTTTGAGAGTTACGATAAAGAAAATTGATGTAAATTACGTTTAGTATTTAAAATATGAAAACGAATGTCTAAGACGAAGCAGTGTATATGGCTGTTTTGCAAGTGATAACGACCTGATAACCCAGCTTTAAGTAAAAGGTCAATGCGTTTTTTAGTCCTGCACTAGATCTAATTTATAATATTATCTAGACAGAAACTCAGCGCGTATGCGACTATTTGTAACCTGAGAGTACTCAATTGCTTTTCACACCATCTTCTTTTTGAGCGAATTATTATTGAATTGCAGTCAAAACCAATCCTTTAACTCGCACTCTTCGTGAGTCTTTACCCTAGATTCCAAAATAGACATAGCCGTGACCAACTCGTTCGCACTCCGCCGCTACCCTCCCTTCCCCCACACACCTTCTCGCATGGTGGTCCTCTAACTTCATTTCTCTCCTCTCCTCTTCCTTACTTTTCTCTCTATCTCGTTTGTCTCTTCATTTGTTTGGGGACCCCCCCTGCCCCCCCCCCTTTATCCTTACATCCCACTCCCGCATTGCCAGGGATGCTGAGGTGCTTGCTACGGCCCTGAAGACCGCTCACCTGCTTGTAACCTACTGACATGGGTAGTTTGGTGTTTTTTTTCGTTGTTTTAATTCATTAATTTTCACCTGTCTACATCATGTTGTTTTAATATTTAATTAAATTCCTCCATTTTTACATTGGTCGACGCTTTATGCAAGACTTTTCTTCCCTGGAGTAAAAACAAAAAAAAACGTGATGAGAAGGGGCAGGGGGGCAATAATGATGATAGTGATAAAGACAATGATAACTGCACCGAACAACTCCATTCAGTCTGTCAGAGCGATGATACTGACGATGATGATAATGATGGAGAAACCTGCCGACGAAGACAAGATGACGTGTCAAACATGTGTCGGTTGTCTAGTCTGTCAGAACGATGATATGATGATGGCGGTTGTGTTGATGATGACGATAATGCTAATGATGATGCGAATGACACAGAAGAATGTCCTGATAATGATGACGATGACAGCGACGTCACTGAGATTGATGGATGATCAGTTTGCGATGACCACAGCCGGAAATGTGAGGAAGAGTTGCTGCCATGCAGCGACAAAACAACCTATAATCGTATTTTGGATTGAGTATCTTACGGTGTTTTGTCGTTGCACGGCAGTTAGGTCACTGCTCAAGGGAAGGAATCCGGGGATGTACGTAGTCATTTAAGCCCGATTTCGCGGTTGGTCGATTCCTGAATTTTTAATAATCACGAAAATCAGGTTTCAAGCTCCAGGTCCACACTACTGATTCTATTTCGATTCTAATACTTAATACCTGCTAGATAATTCGACATTTTCGATACGTACTTTTCGATATTCTAGACACCCGTCTACACTTTGGCTACCTTTTGATACCGCTTAGCTTTGCACAGGGCAGGCACCGTGAATAGGAGCGGAAAAGAATCGAAATTACTCTCGATACCGGTTCATCTTCAATTCCATGATGGAGCATCTTATAAGCTGTAACTGAAGATTGGACGGAGATCAAAATTACTATTGACGCTTTAAATAATGGGACACTGTAACTGTCTATCATGAAGAGTTCCACAAATGGGGAAAACGAAACAGCAGTAGCCGGACATGGCAAGAAAAACTGAAAGAAATTTTTAAGAGAGGATTTGTTTTCTCTTTTCATCTTTACTTTGCTCCTTCTCTGCCCCATCTCTTCCCTGCTCCGCCCAGCGCGTCCGTCTAGGCCTATTCTTTTCGTTAATTTGTGCAGGGGAGCGGTCCCCTACTGCCGCACAAACATCTTACTGTAAACACAAACACTCAGGCTCTAGCGGTGGACTGGGCGAAAGGAGTGGTCGTGGTTAGTAG
The DNA here is from genome assembly GCA_033807755.1 of Ellobium chinense. Lineage (NCBI taxonomy): Eukaryota > Metazoa > Mollusca > Gastropoda > Ellobiida > Ellobiidae > Ellobium > Ellobium chinense. The sequence continues at coordinate 465,977 of JAWQUT010000429.1, read as the reverse complement.
AATAAACTAACCCCCCTCTTCCTCCTTCTTCTTTCTCCTTCTATGCTCGTCCCCTCCTGCCCTCTCCTTCTATGCTATTCCCCCCCCCCCCCCCCCCCCCCCNGGTCCCCCGTTGCCCTATACTTCTATGCTTTCCCCCTCCCCTCTTCTCATTTCTGACGATCGTCGTCGGCCACAGGGTCCAGCGATATGCGCTGATTGAATTTCTGGCACCGTAATGAACAATTTGGAACTCGGGTCAGATCTCATATCTCATTTATTATGAAAAATCCGCGGGGACCGGAACTCAATTAAGCGCGGTCCCGATTGGCCCCGTCTGTTTGATTGGGGCAATCCGATTGGTCACTTCTGGACTTAAGTAATCAGGGGAGGTCACTAGGCGATAAGTAATCAAGGGGGATAATTTTCACTTGCCGAGTGGGTGTGATTGATCTTCATAATATTATTATAACAGTCGGAACGGCGGGCCAAGGAGGGTTTGTTTTCTTCAGCTGGTGAGCTGGTCTCAAAGGAATGGGTAATCCCTGTCAGATAAATAAACTCAAGTTATTCAATAAACTCTTCAAGGAAAAGCGATAGCGAATAACGCTCGTCTGCTGTGCATCTATCCGAAGGTACCACTCATCCCCGATGTTCTTCATCGAGGCAAATTATTTTTGGGCTGTTTGGAAGTCTCCGAAAAGGTCAACCGCTCTAGGGACTATAAATACCGTTAGATAACCAAACACTCTCTTACACTTCTATAATATGCCGTCGGTGTTTACGTACTGCGTCGTTTTCCACATAAACGAAGTCCGGGAAAAAAGAAAATGGGATGGGTTGCGGCGTTTTTATGGATATAAAGAGAGCTAATTCTTCACGAAACTGTTATGTTGCTTTAATGTTTAAGTTGACACATGTGTTCGGATACTGTCATCTGCGTGGTCGTGTGGTTTGTGAGTCATATTCAGAAACTGAAATCTGTCAAGTCTAAAGTTTGTGTGTTCGACTCGTAGGTCGGGTCGTTTAGGTTGTGGTGTCCTTGGTAAAGACATTTTACTTTGTCTTTCCCCACTTGACTCAGGTTTGAGTTAGTAACTGGTTTTAAAGCTGGGGGAACCAAGGCACTGCATAGCGGACGACCAGCAATGACTTTCCTATATGTTTCATTTGTAATATTAAGAATTTACATATGCATATACTTTTATTATGAATGAGATTATAACACTTTTAGGTACTGTAAATAGTCAATAGAAGTCATATTTTGTTATCGGTACCAGCCCAGAATTCTGACCAAATCTGCCACTTATCAAATTTTTGGAATACGATGTATACATCGACACCAGGGGCGCGGCGATATCTGCAATAACGCTTTTGCACTTCATTTTCTCCGCATCTCTCTTTCACCCCNACCCTTCCCCCCTCATCCACCACCATCCAACTTCTCTCTTTAGGGGAAAATATGACCTTTGAATTGCAAAGAATTCAAAGAACGTCCATCATCAGATCGCCACGCCTGTAGAAAACTGAAAGATGACAACATTGCAAAACAGAACTGGCATTCCTGTATTCGCAGACAGGCAGGAACACACAGAAACAAAGGGGTGCGGTCGTTATGAGTGAGTATCAATGTACATATTAACACCATAATGTCATGGAAATATTCCCCAGAAATGTCAAGTACGTGACGTTATTACGAAAGGCAGTTTTCAGTTTCGGGCTTAAGCGAGGGACGAAGTCTTTGGGAGTCCAGAGATGGCAGTAGAGAGCAGCTGCAGTGACTAGAGAGCACTGGGAAAGAACAAAAAAATCTACGGTCGGTTTCCAATGGCCCGTGAGCGTGTCAAAGTGCTCAATATACAACGGCAATAATAATAACAACGATAACAACAATCATAATAACAAAAACAACTGCAAATATTAACAAAACTATGATAGCTTAAAATACAATAACTAACATTTTTTAAAAGAACCAACAATAATGATAACAAAAACAACAATAGTAAACAACAACAAAACAATATGATAAAAACAATAATAAAAAGAAAATAATAACAAAGACAGCAGCAATAATAATAATAATAATAACAACAACAACAACACAAACCATAATAATAATAAAAATAACCGCAATAATAACAAAACAATGATAACAACAAAAACTAATATCACGACAACAACAACAAGAGAAATAGTAGAGGCAGTTTAGCCAAGCTGAGGCAGGAAGGAAGGAAGACAAGCTCGGAACTCCAGTACAGGTTTGATTTATGGTCTCTGCTATGTGCCGCAGATGGGGCGGGAATGTCGAGCTCCCGGGATGTCAAATACCTCGCATCACAATACACACAAATTGAACTCATTCGCGCCTCTGGCATTGGGGAAGTGGCGCGCGCTAGAAATGAGAAGCCAGGCGGCATCCTCTCTACACTACATGCGGAAGGTTTCCTAAGTAAAGGGTTCTCACTATTTTATTTTAAGATTTGGACTGCTGAAGCAATTGTATGATTCTAAATTTAATTTTGGGAGATGTCAACAACTACCCTGCATTACAGTCGGTACATGAAAACTGAACTCATTCGCGGCTCTGGTATTGAAAGGTGGCGCGCACTGAGGACGAGAAAGCTACATCCTCTCTACATGCGGAAGAACATCTAGTCTAACTAAAGGGCTCAGAGTCTTTAATTCTATTATCCAGACTTCACGGACAGCTGTTGTATGATGTTAAATCTAATTTTGGGAGATGTCAACTCATATCCTACTTTACAGTACATGAAATCTGAACTCATTCGCGACCCTGGTACTGAAAGGTGGCGCGCACTGAGGATGAGAGAGCTGCACCCTCTCTACATGCGAAAGATTTTCTGATTAAAGGGTTAACAATCTTTACTTTCTTAGATCAACACTGCAAACAGCAGCTGTCTGATTTTACCTTTAATTTTGGGAAACGTCAATACTTACCCTACTTTACAATACATTCAGATTGAACTCATTCGTGGTTTCGGTACTGGAAGGTGGCGCGCGCATATGACGTTTTCTCCACCTGTAGCAGTTTCGCTGTTACGCACTGAACTGATCAGGTTTTTTAAGTTCTGCGAGTTATGCTGGAGATAACTCTTGATTTTACAGTTTGATCAACGTATAAGAAGAAAACGCACAAGTGGCAATGAGAAGAATTATTTTTAACCAAGAGATTCCATGTGGATCCGCAGACAGTAAAAATTTATCAAAAAGTTTTCGCGCTTCGCTGTAGACCAGAATTTAAGTCCGACACCTCATCAAAGATAAAAAGTTAAGTAAAATAAGAGTCATCTCCCATAACATCGTCATCAAAGATAAAAAGTTAAATAAAATAAGAGTAATCTCTCATAACAAAACTATTTCTCTTTGTTGCATACACCAACTACATTCTGTAATTTTTAATCAGAAATAAGCTAAGTACTTCAAATTACATTACAAATTACAAAATCAGATTCACTTTAAAACAGTACTTAAATCAGTTCTCGAAATACGTTCCATACATTACAGAACAGGCTTACATCAACTTCAATGAGAATCAAAATGCCACTTCTGAAACTATCACATACATAGAATATTTACACCCCAAGATCGTAACACTAACTTCATCCCTAATTCTAAAATCTATCATGATTCATTATTTTTACAATACCGCCACTATCTTTGAATCGCACATCGTTTCAAGTCTGGTGCCCACACTGATTGTATGCGCAAGGAACGTGCACACAAGGAAGAAAGAGGGTGAGTATCCAAGATTTATTAGAAAACAGATGGATCTTGAGGGTAGAACAATAATAATCAGTGAGAAACATCGACATAATAAGACTTTGGGGAAGACACAGCAAGGCAGGTGATCTCGTGAAGAGATGGAAGAGTTTGAGAAAAAGGGGGAGAAACAGAACAAAAAGGAGAAAAACTGAGTGCTCACGCATTTATTTTTTATTGTCACTCCTTTCGCAGATTATGACAGATGTGAGCAGGCAATGAAACATGTACTAGTGACAAGGAAAGAAGGGGATAGCATCTTCTCATATCTAGAAAACCATATTTTTTTTTTTTTTGCATCTCCCCAAAGCTATTACCCTTGGGCAAAACCCAGACCGAAGGAGAAGGAAAGAATGAGTCTAACATGGCATGATAGACTATGTATCACAATCATGTCTTCAACTCAAATTTCTTGAGCTTTCTTCGCTGGATTGGTGTCATCCATCTGCCTCTCTCTCATTTCCAAAAATCCTCCACTAAATGACAACACCAAAAATATTTTCTTTAAAAAAAAAGAAAGTTTTTTTTTTGTTTGCTCACTTTGCCTCCCACTTAGAATCTAGATCTAGTGCCATGCTGGTTATCCATATATTGTATTTCGAATGCCTGGATTGTTTTGGAATCGTCATGTTTATGTCCTGTGGGCTGGAATCCATCTTATTAACTGTTGAATATCTACTCCTTTTCTTATGGCAAACATGTGGATCACGAATAATTAATATCAACGATATTTGTTTGAAGGATATGTGTAGATATAGTCTGTAAGTATAAATGGTGTCAATTATTATCGTTCATTCTTAAAATGTCTTAGGTAATGACTGCTGTGTACGTTAAAAAAAAATGTACATCTTTGGTGATGTAACTGCCTAGAACTCACACGGTGGGGAATGGGTGCTGTAGTTGTGTGGTCCATTATTATGACCTATTATTATTACTGAAATTATGAAAGGATGGTCTGCGATGCCAAAGAGAAAGCAAGGGTGGACACTCCTTTGTGATTTGTGATTTATAGTACAAGACCTGATGGTTTAAAATACTACTGAATGAAGCTGAGAGAAGCCAGCAAAAAAAAAAAAGAGAGAGAGAGAGAGAGAGAGAGAGAGAGAGAGAGAGAGAGAGAGAGAGCAGAAGTCAATACAACGATGAGAGAGACAGAAAAGCAAAAAAAAAAACCTGGAGAGAAAGGGAGCGAGAGAGAGCGAGAGAGACCGAGAAAGAAAGACCTAAACCAGGAGAAGGGGTTGGTAAGGTATGGCATACCTCCGCTGAGCAGGGCACACCTGACATGCACACCTGTCGCTCTTGATGCCGCTCATGTTGCTGGCCCCCAAATCTCATCATTTCATTTTATTCCCCATCCTTCTCTGTGTAACTCTAGACTCCCAGAATCCCCCGCGGCTAATTCTGGCTCCTTCCTCTTTTAAATCGTTTCTGATTATTTTCCTCTTAGCATTTTGTATCCTTTTTCATATTCTCCCCCCCCCCCCCCCCCCCC
>JAWQUT010000429.1:440575-452235 GCA_033807755.1 Ellobium chinense | reverse complement strand
ATATATAAAAGACATTCACAGTTTACAGACTGAGGTGCAAAATATGATAACTTTGTTCCTCTTCCTCCCATTGGAGGCCAATATCATAACCAAAGAATACACCTGTGGCTTTGAAAGTTGGGGTGTAAAGGTAGGATGGTAGAGAGGGGGGTGGGGCACATGAGGCAGACGAGGAGAACTGGGCGTTGGGACAGACAGACAGACAGACAGTCAGACAGACAGACAGACAGACAGACAGACAGACAACCTTACAAAAAGTGATAGGCAGACACCTCTTAAAATTGCAGTAGGAGTGAGCGAGCAGCATTGTTGAGAAAACGAGAAAAGAATGAGAGTGAAAAGTTACACAAAGCGAGTTGAAACGGAAACTCACACACATAGACAGATGCACAGACAGATACACACGCATATACCCGTATACTCACGCCCAGCCTTGCGTTCAGAGAAAAGATTAAAACATGACATCTGGAGTTATGCGCGCTGTGCTGCTATGAAATCGAGAAGAGAAACAGCATGACAGATTTGACATTGCTAGATGAAACATGTCATAGACAAGGAAATAGACATATAGGCAAACATACCCCAAAAGAAACATTTAGAACATGCTGGGGCAGAGCGACTTCTGTTGTTAAGGAAACACGGAAGAGAGACAGAGCGAAAACAAATCAGGTCAAGAAAGTCAGTGAGCGAGCGAATCTGGACTGGTAGCTTGGAAGAAAAGAGTAAAGTTTTCCCTAGTGGTGACTGCTAAACGTAAACATTACAATCACACATACGCAGACAAACTTTAGGAGAAACAGTTTAAAATGACACCTGGAGTAGCGTGAGTAATGTTGACGAAACGAAAAGACGGACAGAGTGAGTGAGTGAGTGAGTGAGTGAGTGAGTGAGTGAGTGAGTGAGTGAGTGAGTGAGTGAGTGAGTGAGTGAGTGAGAGATTGATTGAGAGATTGATTGATTGGAGAAATAAAACTTTGAAATATTTTTACCCCATTGTAGCGAACGTCAACATTTCGCAGGCAAACCCACACACAAGCACATCTCTTAAGAGAAACATTTACGACAACGACAACAAAAGCAGTGTGTATGAGTAATGTCTGAAGAAACGAAAAGACAACCAAATGGAAATACCAGGCACAAATATAAAAAAAAAGTGAGCGAAAGAGTGAATGAGTGAGTTTGCATTGGTAGAAAGAAGTACGGCTCTCGAACGTGGTTATCCCCAAGTGGCGAATGCTAACCGTCAGCATATGCGGTGTGTCAGTCATATATGCCAGCGTCGGGGTGTCAAGCCAAGGAACAGGAATTCACCTGTGAGCGGTCCCAGGCCCGGACCACCCTCAACTTTCATATCTCACAGGCCGCGGCCCAGAGGAAGTGCCTGGTTTATTGTCTGTCTATTAAAATGACATGGGCGGAGGTACTCTACTGTGTGTGTGTTTTGGGGGGGAAGGGGGGGGTGTAGTGTGTGTGGTTGGGGTGGGGGAACTGTAGTGTAGTGTGGTATGATATGGTTTGGTGACTTGAGGGAGCTGTGGGCAGGAGGGTGAAACTGAAAGCCATGAGAAAGATGTTCCGTTAATCTGCAAAAGAAAAAACTAAATGTGTCCGATTCAAATTTGAAGGCTATGTGTTCTGTTTTTGTTTTTTATGTGGATCAGGATGCCAGAGAAGGGCGAGGCTAGTGAGACGTGTACAGCCTGACAACATAACCAGCAATGTACGAGACTGGTTCACAATATTTTATAATCTCAATTAACATGAATTCCAGAGAATCCCTTAAAAATTTCAAGCGCCTGCTGTGTTTGCCTGTAAAATCCCATATTCCTTGAAAACATTTTTTTAAAAAAGGGNGGGGGGTGGGGAAGGGACCAGGGAATTACAAGAGATACAAGAATTTTTCGACTTAAAGAGATTCTACACTGTGCTGTTTTATCTAATTATCTCTGTAATGTCCCTGTTTCATTTGCCACTACCTTTTGTTTCGCACGCGTCGTCTTCTGACCCCACCAAAGCTAAGGTATTAATGCAGGTAAAACAAGTCGCTAGTCATTTTCAGTATTTCATTTTCGTCTTGTGAAGCAAAGACTCGTGTTTCCTCCATCTTAATTCTGACACTTAATCTCATAGTCCATGCTAGTGCGGAGTGTTTAACCAACACCACAACGACCACTACATTTGGCCACGATGCCAGCTTTTGATACATGACCATTTAATCCGGATACGAACAACTAAACAAGAGGCCTTGAAGACCTGGGGCCAAGCCCAACTCATAAACAAGTCAGGACCAGACACGGAATATAAAAACTACATCGTTAACGATGACATCGGGAAATGAGGAAGGGGGATAACTTTCCCCAAAGGGTGGAAATTGGAATAAAAGGGCCAGCGATAACTCTTCTTGGCCGTAAGCGGCAAATTTACTCGGCTATATCACCAGAGCACTCAAAATTAACTCAAGAAGTGTATTTGCGAGGGATATCAAATACTGCTGGCATAAAAGGTGGAAAATTAATTTCGAGGGATGCAAAATTGTCAAAACCACTAAGGGAGAGAAGCGGGAGTGGCCAGGTGCAATAAATAAAGGCATAGCACTTCGTATTCTTTTATGCTTGTGTGGATTAAGTTACCTGTATTAATTTCAACAAAGGTCAAAGTTTTAATTGCTCTGTGTTCTGTTTCCTTTCTTTATGGCTGTTGGATAGCCTGTTTATGATATTAAGGCCACACTAGAACATCTGACAGGCTACTAACTCTTGCCTTATTTTTTTTTTCTGCAGGTGTCCTCTCTTCTTTTCTGGTGGGCCCGGCGGTCCATGGTATTGGTAGCGCCGTGAAAGAATCGTTCCAGAACTGTTCCTGAACAATTAGGATATAATTTGACCATCCCTTCTCCCTTTTTTTTCCAAAATGAAAAAGAAAAAATCCTAACAAAAATATCATAATAGTCTGTCTGTATTTCTCCCTCTCACGTTAAAAAGCATAGGACTGACACGGACACAGTGTGAAGCTGTAGATTAAATCCCCTAAAAAGCATCTGCATAAACGGCTAGCAAAAAAAAAAACACGAACTTCAACTAACGAAAAAGAATAAATAAACAGGAATACATCACATCAAGTGAAGCCAATATGCTGGTATTTATCGTTCATACATTTCACTCCACGGCAATTCATTAAGCACTGTAATTGCAAGGACAGATTCCGTGAAAATTTAAGTATCTCATCTATGACTTTCCTACACTTATTCTTCCTCCACCTCCCCCTCTCGTTTCCCACTTTCCAGATAAAGGTCTTTGACGTTTTCACACTATCCCCCACCCCTCCCCTAACACACACACACTTTTTCCCGTATCAATTCTCTTACGCAAGTCCAAACATCTACCGGATATTAGCCAGTAATATGAATCATGGGTATTTGCCAACAAATAAACGGGCAACAAAATCATTAATGTTTCATTCACAGCTAAGTTATTCTCTTCTGTTGAAAACACCAGAAATTAAAGATAACTGTCATATCCGCTGGCAAAGAATTCTCACAGATGAAAATTATTTGGTATTGAAAATTATCATTTCCTCTCTTACTTTTGTCTGACTCGTAATATCCGTGTCGATGTTTGCTACTTATTATAAGCCCTGTTTGCCATTACGAAAGTTCTTTGTGCTTCAAATAAATGGATGCGAGATAACGACTTTGATCTGAGACATCGCCAGTATTAAAACCGTGACTCGAAGATTTCAAACAAGGGCCGACGGTAGGGTATCAAAAAATTAAATGCTAATCATGAGTATTTGGTTTCCAGATCGTGTGGAAGGACTGCAGTGATTGCGACATCTCCAAAGTACAGTACACAAGGGTTAAAACAAAAACGGTTAAACCAAAAGCACCGCTACAACGAAAGGAAACAAGACGTTTAATTTATTTTTCCCTTTGTTTAGGCTTATCTGTCTAAACCGAAACTCTTATTTTAAACTAGGTATGACTTTATAAACCTCTGTATATGCTGAGAAACTTAAGAATAACAAGTGGTTAAAGATCAGCTCTGTAGTCCCTTGCACAAATCCCATTACCCACAATTTTGTGAAAGTGATTTTTTTTTTTTTTGCATCTGAAAATAAAATTATAAGGCAAAAATGTGAAATAACAAACTGAAACAACATTTTTACTATAATCCTTTTACATTACTCAACCTCCCTGCCGTTCTGGGTTGATGAATGCCTTGTTTACTGGTCTGATCTTGAAAATTTTTTGTGTTTCAAGCTGTGTGGCTAATCAGATTCTTGCAGGGGGCCATAGAGTTCATCATTCCAAAAAATTATCTCTTTGCCAGTAAATCTTAACACAGATTTGGAAAATATTCCAACACTGTGTCACTGGCTATAAAGCGATTTGTTGTAATTGCCTTCTTACTGTCCCGTTTTGAAGTAAACGTTATTAATGAATCAGGATATATAAAAAAAAACAAAAAACAACGCTACATCTGCAGTAGGGTAAAATTATTTTTCACAATGAAAGGGAAAACAAAATCATGATGTATTTTTTCTATACATATATATTACACGGACCAAATTTAAATACTGTATCTTGTATACATTAACATCATCATAACACTCACTGAATTAAGTCTGTGGATGACAATAGAATTCAAGGTCTTATCTCCAGGATTGATATTAACAATTCTGACTAAGTATCAACATTCGCTACCAATGCAGTATTTCACCACTTAAAAAAAAAATAAAAACAAAATAAAGATTATAAAAAAACTTTGGTCACGCATAACCATTCTGCTAACAATGTTTTTAGGACCTTAAATTTCTGGGCAAATCTATGGATTATGCTAATGTCATGAGATATGTACTCTAATTTTGAACAACATGGTCCTGATATTCCCCTTTGACCTACTCTGTGAAATGCAATCATATAATTATGTTAAAAGATGCGATATACTCTGTAAGTAATCAGCAGTATCTAATACCATTAGTAATGTACCTAATACCATTATAGTAATGTACTATGATCTTTCGCACTTCTTATGTAAACACTGTAAATTGGTCTTAGACAGCTGTCGGCGATAAACCGTTAGTTTGTTTAAAGAGCGATCTCAACAAGTACTAATGGCCTAACCACTTGACAATATTTTAACCCTTTCCGAGCGTGGACAGCCTTTCAAGGCACACCTTCACTTACTGTGGGGTGTCTCTCTTTAACCCCCCGCTGTCATATCTGTATAACTACACAAATCTTACCCCTTACATACATACACACGGAGATAACGGGGTAAGTTTGAAATCTGCGATAATAAAATCCCCATTTGTACCCCGCCGATTTCTTTTGAAGTGCCCCTCGTATCAGGGGAAAGTAATGCTGTGATGTAAAAATATGATACAAGGAGACCAGCTTAGAGCAATGATGGGCAAGATCATTTTCCGAGTATCGATATTTTCTATACTCAGCACTTTCAATGTTGGCTCACTAGCTTAGCTAGCGAATTTCGATAGGAACAAAACTGCAGATGCTTGAGATATTTAGTGCCAGTGCATACTAACGCAATCCGAATGAGTGGAGAAAAATAGTATTTAAAAAATAAACAACTTTCAGGTTCTCGTGCCTTAGCGACAAACGTATGACGTTATACACCAAACTCATCAGAAGTAACTCATTATCAGAACTCTATCGAACATAATTTTCAATTCCCTTCTGATCCCCGGACAACACTAACTGAAAAGACTGTGAAACTAATCTTTAGTCCTCGAGCATACTTTAAAAAAAAAAAATTCATAAAATAGAATTCGATACTTTCGACACTTGGTGCATGAAGGCTTGAATATCTGATTACTTGAAAATTCACGTATCTGCCCACCTCTAGACTTTAAAGAGGAGGAAATTGCTCATTAATATATCATACGCTGGGGGTCGCTGGTAGCGTTGGGGCGGAAACTCCAGGGAAGATTTGAGGAAGCAAGCAGGCCTTTAACAGTGTACAGACATCTCCTGTGTTTGTTCTCATGCGCATCCGACGACCGGTAACGACATGGAACCTGGTGTAATCTAAAGTTACGTCCGCCATACATAGGAGAGAGCAGAAAAAAACACTAAAAACATCTTAACTCACTAGAGTTTACGACGTAAGATACGATGGTTCGTCAAAATACCGACCCTCGAGTGCACGAGAAGTTACCTCCTCCTTCTTGGACCGGACTCCCACCCTAAGTAAACAGCAGAATTTGATGACGTCATAAAATATGTGCTCCGCATGCACCCGTCTCGGCACAGGTCTGCGATTAACCACGTATGTTCCGTAAGTCCTGTATAAAAACTTACGCCATATTTACGTCTTTGACACCCCATTTATGCAAATGTATAACACGCCAGTAATGATTATCCTTAGTGAATGTTAAGGACAGATCAAGAGCTTGTTCGCACACATCCCCAAAAAAATTTTAATAGGGGCAGGAACCACAAAGATGTGGAGGGCGAATCAAAAATTATCTTTTCCCTTTCACTGGCTGAAGTGACTTGACACTGTTTTTGACCATATTATTCTCGAGAGAGCAGAACTCAAGTGATCTATTTTCGTCACCGTGAAGGGAAAAAAAAGGCGTCCGGTGAAAAGTATTAAAACAAATTGCCATGGGTCTATGTCACACAGGGCCTAGTCCGGTTTTAAGCAAACTGAGAAAATCATGATGTCATTGTATGGTCTAAACCTGCCGTTCCGTTTGTTATGAGTTCAAATCTTATTTTTGTTCAGTTATTTCTGTCGTTTATTTGTATTTGATCTCCCTCCCCCCCCCCACCTTTTTTTTTATTGTACCGTGATGTGTATCTGTCTGTGTGCAGTGATCGTTTTGTATCCTTATTGTGTTTAGTTCCTTGATGAAGGACCAAAACTCCAAAAGTTAGAAAAATAAAATTCTTCAAATTAGATGTTAAATATTTTTATGTAGTGTCTACTTCGAGAGATTCTCGTCTTTTGCGAATGATTTCATTATACATGATAATATTACTATTGCTTTCAATAAAGGAAATGAAATATAAATTAGGTTATCACAGTCGGCTGTTGCGCATAAACAGATTAACATTCCGGATATACAGTACAGTTCGTAATGGTGTACACGTTTTGCGTTTGCCTCCAAATGAACTTAGATCTTTTCTAATGCTAATCCTCTCAGTTAGAATCTGTTTTTATTGCCGGGACTTCTTGCAAACTTCATGACATGAAACCACACTGTACATTGTGAATTCAATCCTAGCAGGATATAATATTATACCATCAACCATATTTGCATATGTATCTCATTTGGTCTTGCCCCTGCCTTCAACATAACCGTACAGTTTTATATAACCAGGATCCTAGGATCCTAGGACCCCGAACCTGGCTTCCTGGAAACAGTCTCCATACTTATTGTAATAGTCCGGTCCCAGAGTTATTATTTTCTAAATATAATTTTACGCACGTACTCGATCACCGCTCGAACTTGATATTATGAGACTGAACTCTCGAATTTGAAACTTTCTCCTGGACCTACATTTCGTCAGTTATATGTAGAAGAAATTCGCGATCTCGAAGCTTAGGCACTTTGAATATCTCACTTACTCCATGCAATGCAAGGGTTCCTTGCTCTTCATTCGTAAATTAAATCTACAAGAAGGTTCTCGAATACCTCACTGATTTCAAAAACGGCCACGTGAAATACTGTAAAATTCGAGTTGTTGGGGTTCTATTGCAGACAGTAATAGATGCTCATCATCCCACCTGCTTCCCCAAGACTCATCTCTAACCCACCATCCCCCACTCCCCATCCCACCCCAAACCACTTAGTGCTGCAATCTACAAAATCAACATTATTTCACGGAAGAGCTTCGCAGTGTTTTTTACATCAAACCTATTCTACCTACCATCCACCTGACGAAGCAAGATTCATTTTCAAATCAACAACGTCATTCGGATAGTTCGAAAGGTAAAGACAGTATACCAATAGGCTTCAATCTATATGAATGTAGACCAGACTATCCTGAAGAAAACGAAAGGTTAGTGAAGAGAGCAAAACCAGAATAGAAAAACAACCCAAGATACCTCCCCTCACGCACGAAACTTTCTCCTCAACTCCGCAAACTTAAGAGTAACGAAAATGTTTTTTACATGAGGACTCCCAAAACAAACATGGCGATGCTTAAAGAGACAGTAAATCATAATTGCCTGCCCTCGTCTGACATTTCCACGTCTTTTCGCCTTGTGTTTGTCTACCCCTGAGCACTGCCTTTGTGTAGGAGCGCTATTTCCTTCCTGGCAAAGACTTGATTTAATGACTTGACTTGCCTTGCCTTTTGCCTTTGCCTTCATAAAGAAGGACCCCCATGCGTTACAATGATTTTAACAGGATTCGATTAGAGAACAAGAGAGTGTTGAAATCAGCCTTTGTCTTTTTACTATTTTCACTCTTTTCCTCTCTTACAAACAGGGCTGCCACACCTGGTGATTTTCCACTAAATCTAGTGAAACAGTTTTTCTAGTGATCCAGTAAAAGACATGCGAAAAATGTTGCCAGCACAATAACGAATTAATTTTATTGATTTATTTTCGCATTCTGACCCATTATTTAGACAAATGGTAATTTAAATGCTCTTTTATATGACTTTTTTTTAAAAAGATGCAGGTAACAGTCACCTTTACTAAACCATGTACTAAAGTCATTATCCTATGCACAAAGAACTGACCTTTTTACGCACGTTTTTGCTTACATCCAGAAAACCCTTAAAGTACAGAAGATCCGTACGGTCACGATATGTAGGTCGAGCTGTCGAACTCACTGCTTGATGCCACTAAGTAAAAAAGTTCATGCCCCGCCCCCTCCCCTCAAATCTTTGTTGTTGTTTTTTTTTTTAAATTAATCTAATCATAGTAGCCTGCATTTAAATAACATGACTAAAGCTATCAAATAAAACTTCATAATGCTTAAATGTTAATGTATCTAGTGAAATTTGGTCTTCGAAGCCAGTGAAATGGCAAAGAAATCAGTGTGGCAGCCCTGCCCACAAACCTCCCCGAAGCAAGGCAAGAAACCTAACATAGATTAAGATGACTAACAATATACGGCAAGAACAACATGGAGGGAACGAAATGATTAAGGGCGGTCTGGCTACAGATGGCCAAAACAGAACAAGGACTTAAAACTCATTCTGTTTCCACACCTTCTCTTCCCTATCATAAAATACAGTAACACCTCATTATCTCAAATTCCAGTGAAAAGGCTTGTAAATTCGAAATCGTGAGGAAATCGAGAATCTTGTGGGTCAATATTATGAGGCTTTGCTGTAAATCCAGACATACTAATGTGATGGTCATTATCTGTGAAAAATTTAAATCTACATTTGTCGTTTTCTTGTAAGAGAAATCAAAATAGCCTGATCGTCCCAAGGGGACTTGTCAATGCTGGCAAAAACAACCGAAGTTCATTCCTCTTTGTTAGAGTACATAAATGCACGTTGCTTTCATATTAATTGCGAATGAAAAATAGAATTCGCTCAACGATTAATGTTTTCTTCCTACTCATCAGAGCGAGTAAAAACGTGAGCTTTGTTACTATTTTTGGTGCAGAAACAGCTATGAGCTGCATGCATACTAAACAATGTAGATTACAATCATATACTTCATACAACGCTTCTGTGGCCGTATGCATAAGCCATACATTAGTTAACGTATTGCATATTCAGCCGCTGATGTGTACTCGTACAAGAAGTACGCTCTCCCTCTTTTTACCTCTCCAGTTACGCCCCTGGACAGAAAGAGAGGCAAAAAAACAGAAAAAAAAGGAGTGTCAGGCAAAGTCTGTGATTCTAAAAATGGCCACATCAGTGCATAGAAATGCAAGCTGACGAAAAAAAAAAAACTCGAGAAAGAAAGAAAATAACCATTACGCATAAAGAGCTATTTAAAATGGAAATGAATTTTACTTTGTGCCACCCGGCGAACGCGCGATGTATTAAGGTTTTCTAATGTTGGCCTCTACAAAACACTAGAGGCACAGCTCTTAAAAAAGAAAACGTCAAAAAATCGATAGATAATTTTAAACTTAAGCCATCAATAATCTTGTTTATCTGGTCCGAGTAAATGGTCGTATATGGGGCATGTTTTTAACACTTGGTGATGTGCAACTGAATATCACACGTGATCCTTTGACACGTTCACTGTCTTGTGGTCCCAGCTCGAGACTTGGGAGTGTCACCATATAAACTGTTCTCTCTCACTCTCTCTCTCTCTCTCTCTCTCTCTCTCTCTCTCACTCACTCACTTTCATTTTCTCTGTCTCTCTCAATTTCCTCAAGAATTACTAATATTCAACCCATAGGTTTCATCTAGATCAGTGCTTCCCAAACTTTCTTGCTTGGTTGGTTGGTTGGTTGATTGGTTGATTGGTTGGTTGGTTGGTTGGTTGGTTGGTGGGTGGGTTGGTTGGTTAGTTGCTTGGTAGCTAGGTTGGATCCTTGTTTGCTTGCAATAGGAAGTGGAAAACAGAAACAACCTTCCATTTCTAAATGCTGGATGCGTGCACATGTCTGCGTGCGCGCGCGCGCCCGCGCGCGTGTGTGTGTGTGTGTGTGTGTGTGTGTGTGTGTGTGTGTGTGTGTGTGTGTTTCTACTGTTTAAAAACAACAACACAACTTTACTATGTTAATGGGTAATTCAAATCGCGAAATCGGAGGAGGTGGGATCGTTAAAACACTGCCATCCGTTTTCGATTAACGATTTTGACATAAAAGAGAGCTGATTCCACAATTTGATTATAAGAAATTATGCATTAAGCAATTTAACTGTGCCAAAAAATTAGCTTTCAGTTAGATTGGAAAGGGAGCGAATTAAAATAAAGAGAGGCAATTGTGGTCGCTATTTCGCCAAACATTCCCATCTTAAACGTCTTGACTTGGAACATGTCTTTGTTAAGAGAAATTAAGCAGAATGATATTAATCTCCTAGCTGTAGCATCAGAAAAGGCACTCTGCTACGAGTAAAAATACAGGAGTGGAAAGGGAGNGGGGGGGGGGGGGCATAACAATGGAAAACCGTTAACAGTGAAAAAAGAAAGAGAAGGGGTACACTGGCTGGGACGACTAGCGAGTAGCGATTGAAAAATTAAAAGATTTTGACACGAAGAAGACGACCGATTGTATGAGGTCATTAAAAAAAGAAAAAAAAATTTAAAATGTACTAACCATTTTGCATGAAACTAACATCCTGCTAGAGGTCGTAACAAGGAGGTACATGCAAAAGAAGATCATCAGCAGATCTCCTGACAATAATGATCTCAACCTTTTCTTATTCACATTTTCATATAATGACACGCAACATTTCCCATGGCTGAAGACCGGTTGGTTTGACAGAGCAGTGAAGGTAGGTCGTGGGTTCGAACCTCTCAATTCTTTCCAGAAATGAACAGCAAACCGGAGGAACGCATGGGATCATAACCCAGAAGGGATCGAATCCAAGCCGGTTTTGAATATCATGAAGTTGTGGGCAGAAACATTTTGTCTTTCCAGAGCTGTTCCTCTGAAAATGCCTGATTGTTTCGCTGTCCATAGTGGAGATTTTCCTATGTATTCATGGTCCGTATGTACACTGATGTCTAAGTTTGCGTGCTAGCAATAACTTCGGGAAATCCCCCCC